>MU228091.1:546655-566739 GCA_018584345.1 Thuja plicata | reverse complement strand
GCACGGATAATGGTGGGCAAACAGTAATAACCTGACTGTCAAGGTAGAGGAGATGAATGTCCTCAAAATAATCCTCCAAATCTGTAGTATAAGACTCAACAAACAAGAAAGATATGTCTGCAACATATGAGTCCAAAGTATCTATATCTGGAAGATGAATGATTCCCTGGTGCACAGAATCAGGAGCAACAGGAGATGTTGATGAAGTCTCAATTTGAAGAGTGGGACCTGTGAGACAAGCCTCTGATCCATCGGAACATGTAAGGGTGTCTAAATACTCAAGCTCCTCTAAAGTATCATGATCAAAGGGTGTATTCTCTCTCCAAGAAATGGGTATGAGACAATCTGAAGCAGGATCCTCTAGGAATGGAGAGAGATTAGGGTCTCCATAGATCTCCCAAAGACGTGTCCAAAGTGGGTGAGGACAATAAATGTCCGATATAGCCAACACAGTGTCATGATCAACACTAGACACTATAAGTCCTACTATGTGATCTCTAATAATATCCTATGCTAATTTTCCCTCTGAAGTGGTTGGTTCAGGTATGAGATCATACAAATAAGGCAAAAAATTAAGCCACCTACAATGTGTAAGTATACCCTTTGCCCATGACTCATAATTACCCCGTTCCAGAATAACAACTGAAGGGTGCGCAGAAAAACCCATGATAACTCTTCTCAATGAAAAACAAACTGAGAAATCTAACCTTACTGCATTTAGATCAAAACCTGGTGCAAGGAGGAGGGAAGTAGAAGCTGCAACTTTGACACTAAAAATAGATACTCAAATGACCAAATATGCATACAAAACCAGCATCATCATCTCCGGCTCAGAAAGAGCTTTCCGACGATATTTCATTTTTTGAAAACGAACACCGTATGCAAAAGATATGGCCAAAACACTGAAGGCTGCCTTTTTTGAAGAAATGTCAAAATTGTGTGACGGTTTCGTGGACGTCAATTTTAAGCCTGAACGTCGACCTGCAAATGATGACATCATGCCTGCACATTCTGCACATTGTACCTTTCCAAAAGGTACGCACCTTTTCTTTCAAAGTTTTTTTTAAAAAAAAATTACAAAAGATTTTTAGAAACTTTAGAAAAAAGGTATATTTTTTTATTTTTTTGATTTTTTTGAATGTTTTTCACCTCGAAATTTGAGTCGTACAACTTGGGAGAGAGAAATTTTTTCCCAGAGGCTACTGTGGCCAAAAATGGCAAAATTTATATGAAAATTAACTCTCCCGGGCCTTTTGAGCGTGATGGTGGTGTCTGTTTTAGCTCAAAGTGCTCCAGAAAAAAGTATCTCTTCGAGAATGAAGAAGAAACCCCAGAAAAGTTGTGGTTTTTGCCCTCGAATCACAGCTTCACAAACCCCAGACCAGGCAGCAGCAGTGTGGCTCTGATACCATATAGGATTTGAGAAATACAAATCCACAGAATGCCAAGAATACCTGCATGCAAATAACTTGTTACAAGAGAGAAGCAAAAGGAGGAAAAAACAGAACTCAGAAGTTACTCAAAAAGTGAGAGCAAAATTACAATCTGAATTAATGAAAAAAGAATTACAAGGTTCAACCTATAAAGGTGAACAAAACCCTAAAGCCTAAAAAATCTAGGTTGCACATTAATAATTAATAAAAGAATTAATTATTAATGCACCTAAGAGAAAGCTTAAGCACTAAAGAGTAATAACTTAATTAATTAAATCAATATGATTTAATTAATAAGCAAACTAATGATTACTCTAACAGAATTAACAAGACAATAATCAATAATATATTGTAGAAAAGGTCATTGGTAGTCGTACAAAAGGAAATGATGTTGTAACAAATTTATATATTGCAGTAAAGTTTAAAAAAGGTAAAAAAAAAAGAAGAAAGAATGCAACTCATTTATAGAACGTGACCTCGTTTGCTTTTTTATATGCTATAAAATTTAAAAAGTAAATGCAGCCTCATTTTCTAAATGTGACCCCATTTCATAAAATTTGAATTGTCACCCTAGGAATAGCTTTGGGTTTTGGTTTGGGAAAAGGGTTGGTTAACCAAACCATAACTATGGATCTAGTTTGACCTATACCTTGGAGCTCATATTAATGTTTAGACAAAACATGCACTTTGGATAAATATTTGAATATGTTTTCTGCATAATATTTTGACAAAGAAACCCATTACAAACGATACTATGTAATTCCAAATACACAAATGTTTTTTTAAATTGGATTAGTTTGTCTATCAATCAATTAATTTCTACTGAAACAGGTGCATAAACTTGAAATAACATGCTTTATTCTTACTTTAATAACTTTTTTTGTTTCTAGGGTTTTTGAAAAACAAATTATATGGCATCAAACTACAGACAATTTTTTACACTTTTAAAAATAAAAAAATGATAAGTTTAGGTCAAATTATTGCTTGTTGTACACGAGGAGATTTAAAAACAACAATTATGCCCCATAAAAAATTAATAAAAAAAAAATCAGAAAAAATTACAAAAAATATTTTCATAAATATTGAGTGTGTTACAAACTATTTCTCAAAAGGATTTAGAAAATAATTCCATTTAGGTCAAATTATGCTTTTTGTACATGAGCATGGTATGGTCCTGCAAAAGTAACTTTGAAAATGTCATTTTCAGTAATGCCTATTGAAAATTAATTTGTATCATCTAGGTATTCAAATAAATTACATATTTGGAAAGTAGACTTCAAATACTACAATTTATATTACTAAATTTATTTTAGATTCAATATTTAAGTGCTTCAAATTTTTAGGTGGAACGTAAAATTTTAGAAAATAAGAAAAGCACTTCCACTTTTTGGCTAAAAAGTGGACTCAACTTCTTGTTGGTGCACATGCCTTGATCCCAAAAAATGACCCAAATTTAAATTAGCTAATAGTCAGATTGTGGGAGTGAATAATCCTCCTTTGTGTTGGCCAATTTTAAAAATTCTAACACATTTCATAGGGAGGTATAAAAAGAAGCCTACCTGCTTCATTTGAAATAATCTTGATCACACATTCCTTTACACACATATCGTCTTCTATCTTTGAGAAAATGATCAAACATCATCAAGGTATTGAATACAATAAGTAGAATTTTAGATCTCAAGCATTCATGACGACATTCATGATTAACCTCTTATGTAGTCAACTCTACAAGTCCATCTCAACATCTTCATGAAGCCTTTGCCACAAGGAAAGCTCATGAAGGTAGAAACATTCCATTCAAGAAATTAATTTTAGAACATTACAAAATGCTTTTGTTTCAAGTCTATTGCAATTCAATTTTATGGTTAATTCTAAAATCGGGGTTTGACCTAGGCAACCCACCATCAACCTAACATTTTTATTTCTTTCTTTATGCAGGTGACAGGTTTTGAAGACACAAATTGAGGAGAAAATCAAGAAGACAAAGACCTATAGATCAAAATTTCACAAATTTTAAAAAAATCATGGTTGACATCACTCTAATAAATTTATTCCTGAATATTTCTAACAAAATCTTCAAGAAAGGATTTGAGCAATATACTAATCCCAAATTTAGTAGTTGCATAAGCATCCGACATTCTTGGATGAAGGTCACCCCAAGTAATGTAGTATATCTGATTTTAACTCATATTTTAGACACAAGTTCCTCTCTGTCTCCTCTTTCTAGATGTATATTAGTTGCTTGTATATATATTCTGCAACTTACTATATATGATGAAAACCTTCTGTACACCTAGATCCACCACCAATTTACATATTTTAGCATCATTTTCAACTTATCACAAGGAAAACTGGACTCGCCTTTTTCTTAATTATTTTTTATAATATTTGAGGTTGAGCCTTGTAGATCCGCTCTCCTTCCATACAATTAAAGTGGAAATAGGCCTAGTTTCCTAGTTTGCATGCATAAGCTAGTAAACCCTATTTCTATACATTACAATACATATAATGTGATGTTTGATGAACAAGTCATCCCAATGAAGTATGAATTCTTAGGATACTTCCCCCAACAAAGTTGGTATCATCTTATCTAGAACATGTAGACCTGAGGGACATTTTAGAATGAATCTCCACGCCAAATAAGAGTTATTGGGCTACTTCTTTGGCAAGGTTCGGGTTGGTTTAGGTGCCTAGGTTCTCAATCTCAGTGTAATCATCTAACTTGGTCATGACATGTGCAAAAATTAAAAACCTAATGAAAGAAGAGTATACATGCCATTAGGTGAGGTGATACTAGACATCTCACTTGATATAATAAATATGGTGTTTGGTGTCCTCACACATGAAAATTGTGACAAGATTATGGTCCCTTTTGGGGAACAATATTTTAGGAATTACAAAAGCCTATTGAACTTCATTAATGACCAACTTTTGGAAATCCTAGGAAGGGGCACCAAATGGATAAGTTAAAAATAATCTAGAAATTAGAGCCTGCTTCACACAAATGCTAAATACCTAGTTACCTAATTGAGCATGTTAGTTGGATTACTTGATGCTAAGTCAGTTTGGTCATGAATGGTCCTCTTTATCAAAACCATTAGTGCTAGGAAGGAGTACATTGATTGGGGGAAAATGATCAATAATAACCTCCCTGATTACTTGACTAGGGTAAAGAATGATCCCACATTCTATGTGAATTCTTACCTGGTCTATCTACTTGAAGAACAAGCCACCTATCCAAGGCTAAGGAAAAAGGTGTCTCTAAGCGATACTAAGGTCAAGATATAAAATTATTATCCTCTAGAAATTAATGACTTTCCGCGATGTTTGTCTCAAGGTTAAAATTAGAACAAAAAATGATGAAGGTTAATCTTGAGTGACATAAGTTTGATCCCAACAATCGTGAACCTAATTTGTTATGTGCCTAATTGAAATGTGATGGAATCTACACTTGAAAATGGCTTCATATTTATCTTCTTGTTATTTAAATTTACTACTTGTGGTGTCTAGGGATACTATTTAGGAGTTTCTTGTAGGTCAATCCCTTGACAAATTAGATTAACAATGATGGCCAATTCCAAAGACACCATATATAGACGTCCAACTGGCCTATATGATAACGATCACAAATCTATTTCTTTATTGCACATAGAAAGTGAAGTGTAATCATTTCTCTTCTCCCCACATAGTCTAGTGTGTCAAATTTTTAAATTAATTCCACATTGAACAAAGAGATAAGATGATAATCTCAAAATGAACAATAAGTATATGAAACACTGTGTGACTAAGAGAGATAAGAATGAATAAATAGTAAATATTTAAAAATAAATTCAAATAAAAGGAAAATAGAAAGAAATAAAAAACTATAATTAACCTTTTCACTAAAATAAATCTTATTCATGTACTATTACATCAAATAGTCCCATCAAAATAAATACATAATTCAATATAATTATATATGTAAATTTAATTCTAATTTTATTATAAATATTAAATATATTTTAGTTAATATTATTTAATAAAAATAAAATTATTATAGATTAAAAATAAATAAGAAACTTTGTATAAAATCTTAAAAATAATATGTAATAATTTATGTTGTATATATTATAGTTTCATTTTTATAGTTATAATTGTAAAAATTTAAAATATAATTATCAATTTTAAATGTAAGCTAGAATTTAAATAATAAATAAATGTTAAAATTATATAATATTGTTGATATAGTATCTTATATTATATATATTATAGAATAATATATATTATATATTAGAAATTGTAATAATTATTTATAATATATATTAAAAATATAATATAGTAAATATTTTAGAATATATAATAGTTATATATTATAATATTGTTCAAATATATTGAAATTAAATTTTGTAATGAAAACATCGTGTTTATAGTAATAAAATATAAAATACATATCTCACAAAAATTTACTATAAATTATAAAAATAATTTCAAAATTAATTAAATTATTACAAAATTATGGTTAAAATAAAATTAAGTCTGAAAAGAAAAAATAGTGACTTATGATTTGTTGATTGGTACAAAACTAATTAACTAATTGTGCACAAGAATGCAATAATATATCGCCTACCACAGATACAATAACATAACTATACTAATTTCACTATTACAACAAAAAAAAAAAATTGAAACCATCCATAATCTAGAAGCAAAATTTGTTAAAAAAAAACTTAATTTCTTCATTGGAGCCACTTGGAGCCTTCACTTGTGATCTCCTATCCAAACATATGACGAAATCACCTTATCCACTCTGCCATATAGACCCAAAAAAAAAATCTAGATCTAAATCAATAAATTGGCTCAAAGAGAAGCCTTGTTATATCTTTACACAGTAGACATAAACAAGAAAATGCAGGCAACAATGGCGATGAAGATGTCAGTCCCACCCCTTTCTCCATCCATTCTGTCTAACAATACCCAAATAAGAGGAACCCATCTTAAAACTTTATCCTGCTCTGCAAAATCCAAGCAAAAACTTGTGTACAGGTGGCGAGCCATGGCTGCTGCTGATTCATATGTGGATTATGAGTCTTCTCCAAAATCGTAAGTATTTTTTCTCAATTTTGGTTACCAGTCAAGAATTAAGGGTATCATTTTAAAACGATTTTGATTTCATCATTTACATATCAGGATCTTGCATTCAGCAAAATTTATTTTCTAATAAACCTATTTAGAATCATTCAGTTTCATAGATAGCCCATTTAAAATCATTCAACTTCATCTATGGATAAAAATTTCATGAATACTAAAACTTATGTTTCAATCATAATAGTCGATGGTTTATCTTAAGGAGTATATGTAAAAGTATGATTAATGTTATTGGGTATTTATTATTTTCTGATGAACCTATTTAGAATTCAGCCATACCCATTTTGAACCAGATAATCCATTTTGAACCATTCAACTTCATTCATAAATTAAAAATCTATTGACACTAATATTTTTTTCAATCAGAATAGTTGATAGTTTATAGATACCGATTTTGAACCAGATAACCCATTTTGAACCATTCAACTTCATTCATAAATTAAAAATCTATTGACACTAATACTTTTTTTCAATCAGAATAGTTGATAGTTTATCGATACCGATTTTGAACCAGATTACCCATTTTGAACCATTCAACTTCAATCATAGATTAAAAATCTATTGACACTAATACTTTTTTTTCAATCAGAATAGTTGATAATTTATCGATACCGATTTTGAACCAGATAACCCATTTTGAACCATTCAACTTCATCCATAGATTAAAAATCTATTGACACTAATATTTTTTTCAATCAGAATAGTTGATAGTTTATCGATACCGATTTTAAACCAGATAACCCACTTTGAACCATTCAACTTCATTCTATTGACATTAATACTTATTTTCAATCAGAATAGTTGATAGTTTATCTTAAAAAAATATCTGTATAAGTATGGTTAATGGTAATGGGTATTTTATATGCAGGGTGTTTCCTGCAGAGGCATGTGATACAGTGGGAGGAGAATCCTGTGAAGGAGAAATTGGTGCTGAAGTGAAGCTCAAGACTGAGTCTTCTTCCACAGAGACTTCTCCAAAAGTAGAGGGTATTGACAGGGAATATATTGAATATAATTCCATTCCAAAAACGTAAGGATTTTTATTGTTTTTCTCAGTTTTAATGGGCCTTTTTCCTGATACACAGTCAGAATTTTGTAATGGGTATGAATTTTTCTGGTCCACAGTCAGAGTTTTTTTTATGGGTATGAATAATTCTGGTCTGCAGTTGGAAATTTTTGATGGGCATGAATTGAATGGTTTTATGTTTGTGATGTAGTGTGTTTCCAGGTGAGGCATGTGATGATCTGGGAGGGGAGTTCTGTGAACCAGAGTACCAAAGTGGGGTTTTTAAGGAAAAAGAGCCCAGCAAGTAGACTGGGGTTTTTATGCAATTTATATTGTATAAGAAATGTACTGAGCAGGGCTTTGTAAATAGATAGGAGCTCATCTGTCCTGAATCCCTGATCTGCTAATGTGATGAAGTATATGGCTTAATTATACTTCCAAACAATAGAATGTACTTGTATGAGAGTTTTTAGATATGAAATATTACTAATTTCAAATTTAAAAATATTAATCATTTGTATTGGTACATTTAGTGTATAAGCTAACATATGATTGAGTAATCTGTAAGTAATTATTGAATTGCCTTTGAGGAGGAGTCATAAAGGGTGCATGGATATATAAAGAGTGATGATAAGTAATAAATAAAATAATAAAAGTTGGAATAGAAATATATAAATGATAAATTGAAAGGAGTTAGAAATGTGTTTTTTATGGTGATTTTGTGTTTTTAATTTATAAAAAGGTTTAGTTGTATATTATAATTGGCCATCTGAATTAAAAATGGCAATTGGGTTTGTATTATTGTGTATATGACAATTTGCATTATGAACCTAAATTGTTGTAGGATTATGTTATGTTCCTTGTCTAGTTTCAGGATGGTTTGACTTTGTATAATTGATCTACCTAGTATAATTCCATCTTCTATATGTGATTTGTGCTCCAGATCTTTTCCAATATTGTGTCAAAAATGTAGATTTTGAATTATTTTCTAATACTTACTACTGAGTCCTTTTCCAATATTGTGTCAAAAATGTAGATTATGACGAAAATTATTATGGAGCTTACTATGTAAAGGGTAGGTTTACAACTTGCTTGAGAACAAGTCAAATCCCTTTGTTGGTAATTACAAAATTAAAGATGTGCCCAAAAAGAAATATAAAATGGATGATGTGAAAATTTGATGTATTTGTTTATATAGTGCTAATTCTAGAGCATAGATATTTTAAGATAGTCATGTGTTGTGATCTTTGAATTATTTTCTAATACTTACTACTGAGTCATGATTATCTATAAGTACAACTTCCTAAATTCTCAACTTCAGGTGATTTGGTGCATAAACTAGACCATAGTCTGAAATAATTTAAGGGATTGGAGCACATCCATAATATAGTCTAGGTTGAGGTAGTGCTATAGAGGTTGCTTGGTATAGGCCATTGCATACTAGAATGATTGGTTGATTGATAGATTTATTGCTAGGATTGATATTTTTATAAGCCAAATAAGATAAATTGAATACTTTATAAATATGTTTATCACAATATTAAAAGTAGGTGTAAAATAAAGGAATAAAAGGGTACAACAAAAATTTTACCCCTTATAAATGTAAGTGTTTTTCCACACTTCAACTAAGGTTATGTTAGATGGAAATAAGATTGGTTCATTTCAAAGATGCATAGATTTAATATTTTGAAGGAAGATAATATTTTCCCTAAGAAGTTCAACGATGGTGATAATGTTATTTTCATTGAAACTAATAAAGGTAATATAATGATTATTTAACATATAAGTAAACCATATCCTCATTTGTTATTTTTCAAAATGTTTTCTCCCGCCTCTATGTTGTTCCATCTATAATGATCAGCTTTGGCCCACTCCCTTTTGGGTCTGCGTCTGCCCAAGTTTAGTTGGGTGTCGAAGCTTTTGCGACTCCTTCCCTTCTTTCATGGGGTGCATTGGGAGTGGGAGTTTCTATGGATCCTTCTACCCCTTGTGTCTTGTGGTGTGTTGGGTGCAGGAGTGGATGTTATTATGCCTTCTACTCCAGTTTTTAACGGGGGGGGGGGGGGGGGGGGNGGCATGTTCTAATTTGGGCGTTCTTTCCTCTGATGGTGGTAGGGTTCCTAGTAGAGTTGTGTGTGTGTGTTGCGCACACTTTACAGAGACATGGTTTTGTGGATGTGGCCCTGAAGGCTCTTGTTGATGGATGTAATTTTCCCCGGGTCGCAAAGAATTTTGTTTCTATCCCTTCAAAGGATAAATCTTGACCCATGGCCTATGCCAAGACATCCCCTATGGTTGTGCGTGGATCAAAAGTGGTGGATAATGTGGATTTCTATCAACATTGTGGGTTATTTTATAGATTCACTGGCTTCTGGCCCTATCTCCTTGATCTGCATTGTTGGGTGTTTGTTTCATTGAGACCTTCAGTCTCAGGTAATATTGAGTTTTTCCCTTATGCTAAGGGGTTTTTTATTGTCGCTTTTAATTATTTTGATGAATGTGATTTGGTGTTGAGAAAGTTGTGGGTGTGTGGAGAATTCACTCTCTCTCGGCCAAACCCTATACAACCTCCTTTAACCCTCTTACTGAACAAATCAGTGTGTGTCTGGTGTGAGTTCATCTCCCCAATTTCCCCCTACATTTTTGGGAAAACTCTTACTTTGAGGTCATTGGTAATTCTATTAGTTGTTTTTTAAAGGTGGACGAGGCTACGACTGTGATGGGCCTCTCTATCTTTCTATTCACATTGACATCTCCACACCCTCCCTAAGGAGGTTCTCATGGTCGGGAACATGTCATGGGCTCATTTGTTGGATTATGAGGGCCTTCCCTTTTAGTGTTGGCGGTGCTTCTCTACTAATCATTTGGCTGCAGATTGTTCCCTTGCACGTTGAAGATGTGTTTCCACTTGGTGGAGGGATGAAAATGATGATCATTTGATTGTCTTTGCATCTAAATCCTCCTCTGATGACTCTTCACAGGCCGACTCCCCACATGGTGATTCTTCTATTGAGTTGACCTCCTCTAATCCAATGCATCCAATACCACCTCTTACTGTCTATGCAGTCCCCTCTAGTTGTGTGGATCCTTCTCTGATTTTTGTTGCTCCTTCTTTACGTCAACCCATGGATGTTGAGTTACAACATTCTAAGTACTCTATTACTATTGTTTATTCTCTTTCAAAGAGAGCTCTGCCACCTCCCCCTTGTGGTCGGGACCCTACTAAAAGTATCACCTAGATGGTTGTCTTCAGACAAAGGAAAAATCACTTTGTTGACTCTCACTCACCTCCCTAGGTTGTAGGTGAGTTGTCTATCCATTCTTGATGCAGATTAGAAGTTGTTCTACTAGTCTGTTGTTAAAGGTCTTTCTTGACCTAATTGTAAATAATTATTTTGGATAACTCTTGTGTTGTGGTGGTGTAAGGGTCAACCCCCTTGTTAGGAAGCTTTAATAATAAAAATATATAAGTAAGCCATGCTCACAAAATATAATAATTTTGCACACAATTGATCCTATCTACTCAATAATGTCAAGAAGAAATTATTTCTAGAAATAAATTTATCCCCAAACTATACAGTGCTCCTAAGGTCCATAAGATAGGATTACATTAAGGCCAATTGTGGGCACTATGGATATATCCATTTATGATTACATGTCTTTCAATTGACAAACAAACTCAAATATATGATAAAGGAGAGAACATCTTTTATTAAGGAAACTAAATGTGTTTTGTTGAATTCATTACAGATGAGAAAATTGAGAATATGGATATCACTCTTAAATTTGAAATGATATCTATTTTCATTAAAGTTTCTATCCATGGATCTTTCCAAATTGTAAAGAATTCCATGCATGCCAAAACCATGAAATTTGTTGAGCTTCTATTTAAATTCAGTATCTTCATATTTTAAAAAGTGTTGTATGAATAATTGGAAGAGCTAGGATATTATTCATTTCTTCCCACAATGGTTGCTAACCTGTGTTTGGAACAATTTCTAGCACATGTTCTCTAATCATTCTTATTTAAAACCTAAAATATGTGGGTGATACAAACACATGTTTCCAATAGAATAATTAAAATTTCTATAAGAAACCTTTCCTAGAAATAAAAAACATGCAATATTGGTTAAGAAGGTCATCTCTAACATAATTACACAAAATTCAAGTGATTTAAACAAGTCCTAGGAAATCACTAAAAAAGAAGAAAAACTAAACAAAACTCATACCATCTAGAAAAAAATCAACAAGAGAGGCCCAGACAAAATTCATCTTTAACTAATACTTATACACTAAGTTACCTAGTAAACACTTCTCTTTAAATAAATTTGATTATGTACACTAGATATTTCTGAATCCTCTCCTCTTCAATGATAAGCCACAAATTATCCAAATATAAGGTTGTGTATCAAAATATAATGCTATCAAAACATTTTTCTTAAACAAGGAGTTTTCTAAATATTTTGACTATTCAAGGTGAGCTATATCTAAGCTTCTTAACTTACATAAGATTATCCTAAACTAAGATAATATTAGCATTATTCTCAATTCTACTAAGACTCTTTTGTGATAGCATAAAAAACCCTAAGGCCTAGTTTATGAATGAGATCCTTTGAAATGAAGGCCCTAACTTGAACTACCTCAAGTTACACAAACCATCTTCTGAAGACATATTTTTCCATTAGTATGAAAGGAAAAATAATTTTGAACCGTTGGTAACACCAACACCAAAAGACAACTTTAGTGCAACTCGACAGACAAATTCACAAGGGAACCCGATGACACATTTTACTAGTACAACCCAAAAATGTTACAAGAGTAAACTGGCAAAGTAACCCGACAGAGGAATGCGACAAGCAAATTACAGTATAACCCGACAAAAAAGTTAATAGAGGAACCTGACAGACTACAGAGAAACCCGAGCACCAGTCTACAGAGAGATAGTTATAATCCCAAGAAATGTGGATCTGACTTCCACGTCAGATAAAACACTTGTGTTTTATATTTAGCCTTTTGATTAGCTTTAAATCCATTTCTTGAGGTACAAGCAATGTAATTGTAATTGTTTTAATCAGTCTAACTGATTAGAAACATGCAAACTAGGAGATCAAGGTCAAATTGTAAACCTTTGATCACAGAGTTATCATTGTTATGCGTGAAACTCATTTAGGTAAAAATCATTGTATAAATATATGTGTAATCAATTAGAACAGTGGGATGTGATGATGATTGTAGCCACAGACACTTATATTAATTAGAGACAGAGTTTTATGCAGAAGAACAACCAAAGATGAAATCAGTTATCAAGAATAAGATCCAAGGCTACCGAGAAAAACTGAGGTATTGATCAATCACTATAGGTGGTACATTGTACATGTGAACTTTATTGGATATGTATTCAGAAATTGTAGATTGCATATACTTAGGTCAATGAATATTTTTGACTAAATTCTAAAAAGTGTAGCAAATAGAAGAAATCCTTTGAGTAACAATCTATTTGTAAACCTCTTAATCGAGTGCACACTAAACAGTGTTGCTAAAGCTCTTAATAGAGTAGACCTTAACCAGTCTCTACATGTTACTCCTAACAGGGTAAGATCATCAGAAGTGATCAAACTTGTAAGCCTTAACCGACCCCTTCCATTCTGCAGATAGTGAAGTTTTTGTGGGTTTCATCCCCACCGCAGTTTTTACCTTCTAACAGGGGTTTTCTGTGTTACCAAATCTTGTGTCATGTGTCAATAAATTTATTGAATGTTTACATGTAATTAAGTTTATGAATTGATATTACATGCATAAAGATAGAATAACAAAGATGGTCAGTAATACAAGAAACTGATTACTAAAAGGATTAAGGTTAAGTGATAAAAAATTTAAGGGTACTGATTCACCCCTCCCCTCTCAGTACTTGCCATTCCATTATTTCCAAAAATTGGTATTAGAGATAGATCTCTTATTTGAAAATTTTAAATAATTGAGAGAAAAGATCATACAATGGAAAGGTATAAGCTAGACAAAGGCATTCAGAATCAGAAGCTAGAGATACAGATCTTCTATGAGCAATACAAAGCAGCAAGAATCAAGATGAGGGAGCTACTGGATGAAAGAAAGGTTATGGCATCTCACTGTAATGAAACAAACTATCATGAAGATAAGATACTAGACTTATTTGAGTCATCGAGATCTACATCTAGCAAAACATCAGACACATATGAAGGAAGCATCACAAGTTTGAATGAAAGCAATCAACATCTGACAAAGCAAGTAAAGATTCTACAAATTGGTCAAGAGAAATAGATGGTAAGGATGATTGATGTCATGAACAATGCTAGACAAGATGAGAAAGAAAGAACATTAGATATTGACGACATGAAGAAGATCACTGAAAAGATACAAGAGAAAGAGTAAGAAATACAAAGAATTACTGAACATCATCATGAGATCACCATTCAGATCATTCTTATGAGTCAAGAGGCCAACCGAATGAACATAGAAATCATTGAAAGGATAGAAGCTATTGGTGAGCTAAGAGAAGAAAATGAAAAACTGAAGCATGAAGTAAGAATTCAACAACAACACAATGATATGATTAAGAGAGCTGAAGAAAGTAAAAAAAGGATGAATGATTTTTTGGATGGACAAAGAAGAGTCAACAAAAATACCGGACTAGGGTATACCGAGCATGGAGAATCACCATACCAATTTGATCCAAAGAATGTATACACAAATCCAAGACCAAGAAAGAAATCATGCAATCACTGTGGAAAATTAGGCCACACATCAAATATATGCAGGAGCAAAATGAAAGGTAATCCTAAATCCACATCTACATTCATAGGAAATTGTTATAGCTGTAACAAGAAATGACATAAAGAATATGAATGTAAATCTAAGGTGAAAGAACCAAAGAAGGAAACCTACATGGAAAAGTATTGTCCTTCTTGCAAAATGCATGGGCACACATCTCTTGAATGCGGGAAGAAGAAAAAGAAAGCATGGAAGCCTAAAGATCAAGAAAATGCTTATCAACCGAAAAGAGTTAGTAACTCATATGTTTGGGATTACAATACATGGACAAACTACATAGCATGTAGAAAATATGGACACATAGCTGCAAACTACATAAAGAAATGGACAAGAAGGTCTCAAAGTTGGACTAACCCCAGAATGGCATTCTTACACTATCATAAAGTTGGTCATCTAAGGAAGGACTGCAGAGACCGAGTGACAAAGACAAGCACCTTTGCCCATGGAAATACCATTGAAGACATCAGGAAGATGAGAAACAAAATTTGGAAGAAAGCTACAAACACTGATGAAGCTAGACCAAGAAATGCAATTGGTGACACCTTATCCAATGGATCTGGTGACATCACCACCCCCACCTAAGCAGAACAAGTATGGAACTACATTATACCAAGTTATAATTTACATCAATTTCATTAAACATTGATGAAATTCCAAACTAGCATGATTAGAGGTGCACTATGGTATTACTTGTTATGAATTTGAGAAGTCAATCTCATCATTCATTGCATACCGAGAATCATTAGTGTACATACAAAGCTAAGTTGTTAATGATTAGCGAGAATCATCGATTAACATACAAAAGCTAAGTTGCTCGTGCAAACTGAACATCGTCGGTAATCAAAATACAATGTTGTCTTCACCATATACCGAGATCTGTCAGTGAACATTTCAAAAGTCAAATGAGTTGACACATGCCTTGAGCATTGCGTTTTCACTAAAAATAAAGTTGGCAGTCACCTGAGCAAATCCATCTTCGACACCCGACAAGTGGGTAGAGCATTAATTTTTCCACTTAGGGCATCGTCTATAAATAGGGTGACAAAAGAGTTTATTATTCACAAAGTGATCAAGAAGCATAGTAGAGAAGAGAAGAGCGACTAGATTGTAGAGCATTCCAAGCATATTCACGACATTCAAATTCTGAAATACAACAGCTAAAAAAGGTTAAAGTAAGTAACTAGAATCACTGAGCTCACTTTTTGTTTTACGGAAAGAGCCCTAAATTTGCAAAAATGATGACAACCACTTCTTGAGTTTCCAAGATCAAGAATGCTAAAGAGAAGAAGGTTAATCTGATCAAAAACTCCACTTGTGAAGAACCCAAGTATAAAAATTTTCCAGAGGTTGTCTCGCAACCTGATGACACTGGTGCATTCTCTAACATCCACCTAGAGTTTTATTGTTTGAGGATGTTTGTTCATACATACATTGCAAGATCGCTGAGATAGGAGATCTTGAGGTTGATCAAGCTTACAAGAAGCTTTGTACAGGTGAAACCATCAAGGAGGAACATAAAAACATTGAGTTCAAAGGGCTGAAAAATTCCCTAATGTTCCCGAGGGAGTTTAAAACTGAGTGGATTGGGATAGTATTGAGAAAAGTGCATGACCAAAAAATGTGGCTGGATGAGCCAAAATAGATCACCAGAGATGTGATACACGTTGTTACCGAATATCCTATAACCGACAAGGCCAAGGCACTCAAACACCCTTCTCATCCCGAGATTGAGAAGATGATAGGTGCAATATGGGATAGCAGAGGATTGAAGGTTAACACCATCACCGATCTAGAACTAAAGTTCAGTGCATGTGTACTATGATACAAGATATACCAATCCAACAGGTTAAATAGCATAGCATGCGGAGCAGTTGACACTTCTTACAAGATTGTAAAGAAGGGTCTACAATTAGATCTATCTGAGATTCTACTGAAGGAGTTAGATGCGAACATGGGGACAATCAGAGCTACAAAGTCCAATTCATGTAAGTTTGAATCACTTCTAATTTGTACATTTTTCTATTTCCAGAACTTCTTTCCATCTATAGGAAATGTCAACTGGGATACTACCCGACTAGTGACAATTTAAATCAGTGAATACATCAAGTCACTAGGTGATAATTTTACATCAGTCATGGATGAATACTTCACTGGATTTAAGGAAAGAATGCAGAAAAGGATGAGGATACCAGAACAATTGGTAGAAAATTATAAGACTGAAATTTGTTTTATGGTTCACACCGATAACACCTTTATCAAACCAGTTGTACCAAGGACAACATGGTTAGCACCACTTGACTATGAGGTCAACATAGATCAAGCCACCAATGCTATTGGAGCATTGATAAATGAACCAGTGGACAAGTCACAACCTAGGTTTGGAACCTATGAGGAAGCCAAGGAAAGAATTAAAACTGGCTTAGTTGTGAAGAAAATTAACAGAAAGAGAGATAAAATGGTAAAGACACTCAAGAAGAAGTTGTCGGTAGATGATGAAGAGTCAGAACAAAAGGATGACATTGAGGGATAGTCACCCATCGGTGAAGAAGAACAATCAAATGAATCTGAACCTATAGAGTCTGATGCACCACCACCACCACCTGCAAAGAAACCAAGGACTACTGCTATATCAAGGACTAGAAGTCAGACAACTAAAGATGAAAGCTCATCACCGATAAAGAAAGGACAAGTGAAGACTTACAAGAGAAAGCCTCAAACAGGGAAACAGGAACCAACAAAAAGAAGAAGACTAATCAGAAGTAAGGAAGATACAGAGGACACTGAACAAGATGAACAACCTATAAAGAAAAAACTTCCTACAACAATTGATGATCTTTGTGCATTTATCATCAAGAGAGGTTCATTAAGTGACCCTAAGATTAGAAAATGGCTAACTCTGAATCCCGAGGATCAGAATAAGTTAGAGGAGGAAATCATCACAACAATGTGTATATTCAAGTATGTACCAATATAGTTTGAAGGTAAAATGCCAAAAGAACTTCTAGATAGACTTTCATCAAGGTGGACATTTGCATTACATTCTGAGAAACAGATAAGGGAAAGATCCCTAGTTTCTGTTATGCCACTGAGTCCAAAATGGAAGAAATTGAAGAAATGATGAAGTTACATTCTAGAAATTTCTCACCAAAATTGAGAGCCTACAAGGTGCTACAGGGAAACCTAATTAAGCTTGAAAAAGCAAGTGAGGATGTATGGAGAAAATACTTGATGTACCTAAAAAGGACACAAGCCCTGAGTGTGTATTAGAACTCACCGACAAGCCACAAAATGAAGAAAATCAGGCTATACCGAGCCCAGAGCACATTCTGATAAGTGATGAAGAGGGTGTCACTCAAAATGAACTGAATACAGAAGAAAGAAAGGCAATGGATGACATTCCTCATATTCTAAAATCATTAGGAGATACTACAGAAGATACAATCAAAGATACAAATATCATTGATATCACCGGAGATGATCCTGCAAATGAAGCAAAGGCAAATGAAGATATTTTTGTTACCTCCGAGCAGCCCAAATAACAAGATACAACTACAGATGCTGCATAGTTGAACATACCAGGGAAAATGCCACTATTGATATAGGCTATCAATATCATCTCACAAAAGGAGAAGACACCCGAGCCTGATTCAAGCATACTCGAAAATAAGGATGAAGAGGAACAAAATATAACAAATGAATCACAGAAAAAAAAAGATGGAGGAAAAAAAGAAATTAAAGGTGAATAAGAGAAGCAAGGTGATACCACTCCCAAGGATATCAAAGGAGATACTACAGATAAGGCTAAGGTTGATGTGGAGATGTCCACTCCCAACTGACAAATAGACACCGAGAAGTGGGATACAGGTACACATACTCCAAATCCTTCACCAAGCACATCAGACCAAGAAAAGGAACTTTCTATGGTGCTGCATACAGGTCCCTCAATAACTCTATCCAAGAAAAAGAAGAAAAATAATAAGAATCCAGTTACACTGGAAGAGATTATTGAGATACCAGCCTGTGATCCGAGGACATTGGATCTAGAGGCACTTACAAACTATGCAAAACTTTGTAGAAGAAAAGCTATCCATGATAAGCTTAAGAAGGAAACAAAAGACACTCAGGTACTTGAAACAACTAGGGATATACTTCAACAGATAGTACATGATACAAACATTGATCAAAATACATCTATCATTGACCAATTAGTCATTCTTACCGACGCAATCCAATCACATAATGTGGATGCAGAAAATGAAATAGAAGAACGAGCAGAGCAAAAGTATCAATATAAATTGATAGAGAAAATCAGACAAGAAGTGGCTGAGAATAAGGTAAAGCTGTCTGAACTAGTACATGCCTTAGAACCAATAATTTCATAAGCTATCACCTTAATTCAGAAGTTAAGCACATTAGAGCACTTCACTAAAGAAAATAGTGAAAAGATTGCAAAAATAGAGGCACATCTTACTGCTAGTGCTCAGAATCTCTCAATAACTGACAATGCAATCAAGTTGCATTATGAAAAGGTAATGGAAGCAAAGAAGTTGAGACTTCAGATTCAAGAGGTGGAATCAAAGTTCAGAGATTAGGTAACCAAGCTACAGGCTCTACTGCTACCCAATCTTACACTACTGCAACAACATATGACTACGGCCAGACAATTGATAGCCACCCCAAAGATGTCTATCATCGACAACATCTATGATATGCATGCAAGGATTAAATTGGAGAAAATTGCCCTAGAACACCTTCAAGAAAAATGGGAGAAGATGATGGAAGACATGAACAACTCCCATTCCCACATTTTTTACAAGTTGTAAGTAATTACACCTATGCCCTTACTATCAAAAAAATGGGAAAATGATATGATACCATACAGGGGGAAAATGATATGATAAAAGGGGAAGATAAGGTAAAAAGGGAGGATAGTGTAAAGGAAAGTGTACATACATATACATATTGTATGCACTCTAAAATGGTCGCCTAGACTTTGGGCCCCATTTATTATTTTATCATTTTATCAATTTCTGAATCAATGCTTTGGAACATTTTCAATTCAAATCAATTTCCTTGATCAAATTGTAATTAATTCAATTATTCAATTATTTCAATATTTCCTAAGGTTTGATCATTTTTATTTAATTAAACGTTTTAATCTCTCTTTCAATTAAATAAAATTCCTCTTATTTAACTAAAAGATTTAATCTCTCTTTTAATTAAATTCCTCTTATTTAATTAAAAGATTTAATCTCTCTTTTAATTAAATTCCTCTTATTTAATTAAATTCAATTCCTCCCATTTAATTAAATAAAATTCTTCTAATATATTTAATTAAAAGAAAACCCCTCTTTTAATTAAATAAATAAAAGTCCCCACTTAAAGCACTTTATTTGTTGAAAAAGGCAATGAATTAAATTAAATTAAATAAAAATCCCTTTTTTCATCACATCTTCCTAAGTGGTGGGTTTTTTTCCTCTTAATCTCAACCATTGATTATTTCTTTTTGCCTTTTAATCTCAACCGTTCACTTTCCTATATAAGGAAATCTCTCATTCTCATTTGATAATCATCAATCATCAATCACTCATATATTAGGTTTTCATAGTATTGTTATGCTGCAGGTTTGGAGAGCAATTTTGGAGGAGGATTTGAGCACTCAAGCTTGGATATTGCAACTTCTCTCTTCTTGTCTCATTCTTCTTGCATCCATG
>MU228091.1:514954-539695 GCA_018584345.1 Thuja plicata | reverse complement strand
TTCCACATTTCAAATCTGATATACATCACATTCATATCTTCATAGTTTCACTCGTGACTAGTGATGGTTGTGTGATGTTTCCGATATAAATCGCATTCATATCTTCATAGTTGCACTTGTGACTAGTTAATAATGTGATTTTCCGATGTTCATTAATAATGGCCCAGTGATGAAAATAAGTTCCTTAACATTCTTTTATGAATGATGAACACAAGATCCTATGTTTGTTGCTCTATTGCAAGTACACCTTTGAATTTTCATGTAGCTTGCATTGTTAGACTTCATGTTAATTTTCATTTTTAGGCTGCATTATGAGTTTGCGAGGGTTTCCTTCATTTTTTTTGTGGACTTTTAATCAACTATGGTCACGTTTTGATCTTCATTTCCTTATCTTCTTTCATGATCTCAATCAAAATTGTCTATCTTACACAGTTGATTAATTTTGGGGCATTCTCTTTCTTGAGGCAATTTCTTTCTCCTCTCCATTTCTTTCCACTTCTTCCAAACTTCTATCTTCCATTCTCTTTCACCCCACTTCTTCTTCTTCTTCTTCTTCTTCTTCTTCTTTCTTCTTTCTTCTTCTTCTTTTTCTTCTTCTTCCTTTCTTCCTTCTTCTTCTTCCTTTCTTCCTTCTTCTTCTTCTTCTTCTTCTAATTCAATCTTGGGGCATAATCTTTCATGCTTAATGATCTACCTTGGTTCTTTGATCCTTATATCTTTCATCTTACATCAAGAACATTATCTTTAGTTTGATTTGAACAAATTTATCAATTTGCTATTTCTCCTCTATCTCATTTCGATTTTGATCACGAGGTGGCAGTACCTATCAAACTTCAATCTTTGATTCAACTTTATCAATTATATCAGTCTTGCTTGAGATTCTTATCTCTGACATGTCAATTACTTATTTCGGTGTTGACTTTGTCTTTTTCAATTGTGCTTATTTTTGTCCTGATGTATTCTCGAATCGACCACATGTCTTGTTTGTTTTGTGATCCCAAGTCGACCTCACACTTCAACTGCATTCTTTGACTACATGTGTTCCCGAGTCGACCACACATTAGTCAAAGAGGGGCAAATGTATGCACCCTAAAATGGTTGCCTAGACTTTGGGCCCCATTTATTATTTTATCATTTTATCAATTTCTGAATCAATGCTTTGGAACGTTTTCAATTCAAATCAATTTTCTTGATCAAATTGTAATTAATTCAATTATTCAATTATTTCAATATTTTCTAAGGTTTGATCATATTTATTTAATTAAAAGATTTAATCTCTCTTTCAATTAAATAAAATTCCTCTTATTTAATTAAAAGATTTAATCTCTCTTTTAATTAAATGCCTCTTATTTAATTAAATTCAATTCCTCCCATTTAATAAAATAAAATTCTTCTAATTTATTTAATTAAAAGAAAACCCCTCTTTTAATTAAATAAATAAAAATCCTCACTTAAAGCACTTTATTTGTTGAAAAAGGCAATGAATTAAATTAAATTAAATAAAAATCCATTTTTTCATCACATCTTCCTAAGTGGTGGGTTTTTTTCCTCTTAATCTCAACCATTGATTATTTCTTTTTGCCTCTTAATCTCAACCGTTCACTTTCCTATATAAGGAAATCTCTCATTCTCATTTGATAATCATCAATCATCAATCAATCATCAATCACTCATATATTAGGTTTTCATAGTATTGTTATGCTGCAGGTTTGGAGAGCAATTTTGGAGGAGGATTTGAGCACTCAAGCTTGGATATTGCAACTTCTCTCTTCTTGCATCCATGGCTTCTCATGTAGATTAAATTCATGTTTATTTTCATAGATTAAAATTGCATTTGTATTTCCTTTCATAGATTAATCATGCATTGTTATCATTTACATTAATTTCCTTTCATGCATTGCAATCATATAGAGTAGATCTCATTTTCATGCATTTGAATCTCTCATTTCATAGTGTACTTGCATAGGCACTAACTAGGTCAATCTGAGGGTCTCCATTTCACACCTTTAAACTCCATGACTAGAGAGCTATGGATCGATATTTGAGACGTCATTCTTGAGAAACCTTGGATGGAATGATTCATAGAAGTATGTCAACATTTTAGCACACACATATATACTATACCAACATATACATAGGGGAGTCATAATGACAAGGTGAACACATGGTGTACATACTACACACTTTAGTATTTTTCACATATCAGTTTTTTATACTAATGTCAAAGGGGGAGATTGAAGACATATTTTTCCATTAGTATGAAAGGAAAAATAGTTTTGAACCGTCGGTAACACCAACACCAAAAGAAAGGCTTAGTGTAACTCGACAGACAAATTCACAAGGGAACCCGATGATATAGTTTACTAGTACAACCTAAAAATGTTACAAGATTAACCCGACAGAGGAACCTGACAAGCAGATTATAGTATAACCCGACAGGATAGATAATAGAGGAATCTGACAGACTATAGAGAAACCTGAGCACCAATCTACCGAGAGACAGTTATAATCCTGAGATATGTGGATCTGACTTCCACGTCAGATAAAACACTTGTGTTTTATATTTATCTTTTTTATTAGCTTTAAATCCATTTATTGAGGGACAAGCAATGTAATTGTAATTGTTTTAATCAGTCTAACTGATTAGAAACATGCAAACTAGGAGATTAAGGTCAAGTTGTTAACCTTTGATCACAAAGTTATCATTTTTATGCGTGAAACTCATTCAGGTAAAAATCATTGTATAAATAGATGTGTAATCAATCAGAATATTGGGATGTGATGATGATTGTATCCGCAGAAACTTCTATGAATTAGAGATAGATTTTTATGCAGAAGAACAACCAAAGATGAAATCAGTTATCAAGAACAAGATCCAAGGCTACCGAGCAGAACAAAGGTATTGATCAATCACTATAGGTGATACATTGTACATGTGAACTTTATTGGATATGTATTCAGCAATTGTAGAGTGCATATACTCAGGTCAATAAATATTTTTGACTACATTCTAACAAGTGTAGAAAATAGAAGAAATCCTTTGAGAAGGTGGATTTAACAATCCTTTTGTAAACCTCTTAATTGAGTGCACACTAAATAGTGTTGATAAATCTCTTAACATAGTAGACCTTAACCATTCTCTACATGTTACTCCTAAAAAGGTAAGATCGTCAGAAGTGATCAAACTTGTAAGCCTTAGCCGGCTCCTTCCATTCTGCAGATAGTGAAGTTTTTGTGGGTTTCATCCCCACCATAGTTTTTACCTTCTAATAGGGCTTTTCTATGTTACCAAATCTTGTGTCATGTGTCAATACATTTCATGAATGCTTCTATGAATTTTTACATGCAATTAAGTTTATGAATTGATATTACATGCATAAAGATAGAATAACAGAGATGGTCAGTAATACAAGAAACTGATTATTAAAAGGATTAAGGTTAAGCGATAAAAATTTTAAGGGTATTGATTCACCCCTCCCCTCTCAGTACACACCATTCCATTATTTCCAACATCTTCACCTATAATGAAAAAATGTGGACTCGTAATATCATGTGTAAAAATAGTTTTCCTTCTAAATTTGTAACACTAAAGAAAATATCATAAAATATCATTATATGCACCACTACTTCATGTTCATTAAAAAAAATAAGATTTTTCATTTAGTAGAGAAGACTAGACCTAAAATAAAACATGTAGAAGCTCTTCCAAAATTAATTTGTAGCAAAAGAAATAT
The DNA here is from genome assembly GCA_018584345.1 of Thuja plicata. Classification (NCBI taxonomy): domain Eukaryota; kingdom Viridiplantae; phylum Streptophyta; class Pinopsida; order Cupressales; family Cupressaceae; genus Thuja; species Thuja plicata. The sequence continues at coordinate 535,961 of MU228091.1, read as the reverse complement.
ATAGAAAATTTTAAAAATTGATAATCTTAAATTTCATTATAACATCAATATGCATGCATTCCCAATGACAATGTCAATATGCATGTATCACTAATGACAATGTGTGATAGAAAATGAAATAGCATATAGGAAAATTAATTTCACATAAAAAAGTTATCTTACAAATCCATCAACTACAAAAGTATTAATAATAAGTAAGCATGATTTAAAGAAGGGGAATAATTTTCCTTATAAATGGAGGGAATCTTCCTTAAATAGTTACTAAATCTTAATCTTCCATACAATCATTATGTTTCAAAACAAAAGAGATTTACTTAATTCAAATATTAGCAAGACAATTAAAAACATTATTATTCTTTCTATAATAATGACTAAATCATATTGAAGCTACAACATAATAGGGAGCTTCTTGAGTAGTCTCTTTAAAACCCAAATCATTATTTGGGTTTTAAAAATATTACTGAAGAAGCTCCCTTTGTAGCTTTAATATTATTTTGTTTGGTTATTATTTTAAAAATAATAATATTTTTTTTATTGTCTTATTATTATTTGGATTGAATAAATCTCTTTTTTTGAAACATAATGATTATATGGAAGATTGGGATTTAGTAATTATTTAAGGATGATTCCCTCCCTTTATAAGTGTGCCATACTAGAATTATATCACTATGTAATTGCTTATTTAGCTTGGCCCTATTTTATCAAGTATGGGCTCCTGCATTAATTTTTGGTACTCTAACCTTGATTTTGCTTTCCATCCCAGCAGCCCCTCTTCAATTATGACCCCTGGTCCAAATTTTAAAGATTTTAGGTGGTAAAAAGTCAACCTGACCGACTAATTCCCTGATGTTTGCCCCAAATTTTGACCCAGGAGGTGGTCTTAACGGTTGAGTGGTAAATTCAACATCTCATCAACTTCCTTCAAGTTTTGAGCTTTGAAATGTTTGTAATGGGTATATATAAGAAACCTAAATCTCCTCATTTGCACAACAAGATGATAGACAATCCTAACCTCAATTTCAAGTTCAAGTTCTTTTACATCTCAAATATTCTAAGAAATATTTAAAGGATTCAAGGAAACCTTCTCCATTGTAGCAATCTTCTCTCCCTCATTGAAGGCCAAGTAGAGGAGTCTACAATAAAGTAAGAAGAGAATATCGCAACCATCCATTCACAAGAATTCAATCATTCAACTCTTTCTCCCTCCACATATCATGCATTATGGAAAATTACAACAATTATTGGCAAGGCATGTCTTTCATGATTTACTTTTAGGTTTTTTTGTGGATTCAAGCTATTGCATGAAAATTTACAGTCATATTCAAAGAAGCATTGCACCATCAAGGTATATGACACTTTATGTTTTAGATTTAGCCTCTTCTTTGTACCAACATGCATTCAATTCAATTATTTTTCATTTCTTTTAAGGTTGATTCCAAATCAGGGTTTGATTGAGGTAAACTCCTCTCCACACAATAATTTCTCTCTTTTTTGTGTAGGAATAGGTGGTGCTTTCAAGATCAGATTTGGAAAGTGCAGGATCCCAACGACAATCTGCAACTGAAAATGATCAAAAGTGCAAGGAAAAAGTTGACCCAACCAACTTATTCCCAGGAACACATCGCGCCAGTCAACTAAGTCCCTCCAATTTAGCTTCAAATTGATTTTTATGTTAGTTACTGTCTCATATCTCCATTTTTGGCATCAGAACTGGTTTGTTATATCCTTGTCAGTTTTCATATACAGAAAGTCAATATTTTCCATATTTTGTCCTAAATTTTGCATCTCTCCAATTATTCCATTTCCATTTTCCATTGAGTGGAGGACCATTGTACCCATTCAGTGCTTGATCCTTCTTAATCCTAGTGGGTCATCTTCCTTCTAAATGTGGTAGAAGAAATAGTATCATCAAACCCCTCCTATCCCTATTTCTTTTATAAAATTTTGGTGAACTTGACTAATAACATTTCAACTTCTGATTTGTATATTATTAGATCTTATTTGAGTAGCTTTCATTTTCAACATTGATTTTACTAAAGTAGATTGATGTGTTATCTCTCATGTTATTACATTTCTTCTTACTTCCATGTATCAATCATATGAAGTATATAATACATTTTTGCATTTTATGTTGCTTGCATTCTTCATGGTATTCTTGCATATGGAATCATGGTAATTTCCAATATTATTCTTTTTTACAAATTATTTCAAGACTTGTATCCATATTTCTTGTAATTTTGTCATAAATGTTGTAACAAAATGCATGGAATGTGTTAATTACATAAGGGTCTTTGTTGAAAATGATGAATATAAAAGATGACATTTCCATAAATAATCTTAATTCTTCTCCTAATATGTCTTTAGCTAACAATGATAGAGATCATAAGCCCACTAATCTCACATAAGAGTCCTAGATCCTCTCCTCTTAAACCTGCCTTAATTGAAGAACTTAAAGAGGCTAGTTTATTCACTTCTTTAGAGTCTCTTAGAACTTATTCTCTTTATCAAAGTATTGCCAATAACCTCAATGTTCAACATTTCCTTGATGATTTATCTCCTAAAATAACATTGTGTAAGGATGAGGATCTTGATAAACCATTGTCTTCCTCTCAACCCAAAGAAGATGTGAATAGTGATAGGAATCCTAATCTCCCTAACAAGAACAACCTTCCTATTCCTCTTTATACTACACATTTCCACCAACCTCAAGATGAAGTCCTTCTCCTTCACAACTAAAGGTTGATTACAATGTGGGTTATGACATTACTTATCAACAAGGTTATAGTGAACAAGGTCACGACATTAAGGAATAAGGTATAAAGGCCCCTATAGATCCTCCTACACAAGTCACTATAAATGGTATAGGATTTATACCTCAAGCCAAAAAATTTCCTTCTTCAAATCCTATTGATCCTTCTTCATCGAAATCTCGATGTTCTTATTGAAGAATCCTCTTTCCAAATCCAACTGTTGTTAACGCTCCTTTTGATGATTGCTTTGATTTGGCTAAGAGACTATTTTGGAGACTTAATCAGGATACCAAAAAAAATTTTCCTTTCCAAAATTTTCCAAAGAATCAAAGGTCTCATAATGGTGTTTTTCTTCTTCTTTTCATTATAGTAATAAACACTTTTCTGCTAATTGTATTGAATTTAGACAATTTGTTTAATATTTAGTGGATAGATGTCTTATTTTCTTAACAACAGATCTTACACTATTTCTTGATATTATAAATGTCTTTTAGCGTTCTATATTCCTATTAGGTTTCTCCACATCATGTGACCTTAGCTACTTACTTCATTAGGGGCTCTTTGTTTTGCACATTGTCTTGTTTTACTTTCCAATCTTTCTTTGTGAGAAACATAATAGGTCTCTTTCCTTGTATTTTCACTTGGTGCAAAAGGTTTCCCTTTTCAATTCATTATGATTCCAAAGGACCCATATTCCCTTTGTTGACTTGTATATTTTATAAATGGATAATCTTTTCTTGCATGGAATTCTTTGTTTTGCACAAGGATTTTTATTCTTGTTTACAATCTTTTTCATGCTTGAAAGAATATATCTATCATAAATGATCTTCCACTTTGGGGGCATATGCGTTTCCCTTCTATTATGTATTTTTCTTAAAGATCCATTATCTCTTTTTTATTTTTATAAATTATAACATGATGTCCTTCCTATAAAGGACTTGTTTTTTTTGCACATGAATTCTTGCTTTCAATCTTTTCCTTTCTTGGGAGTATGTCTATTATAATTTCTTATTAACTTAAATGCACATAATGTGTTATATTTTTTACCTTTCCTTTATGGTTGGGGAGAAAAAAAATTTCTTCATCTCTTTCTCTTTTTCTAAGGATCCAATTTCCTTGGTGGAGTGGCATTTGTTTATCATGTGTCATTCTATTATTATACAGAATTGTTGGTCTTAATTTGGGATTCTCTCTTACGTAAGAGGTGTGTATCTTTGATCATGACCTCTTTCTTATTTACAAAAGCATGCTCATTATAGATAAATTCCCTTACTTGGGGCCAAAAGTGTTTAATCCTTCATCAAGAATCCATTTTTCACCTAGCAATAGGGGGCTAAAAATGTGAATTCTTGTTCTCCTCCCCCTCTCTTTGTATTTAAGATGTTATTTTTGTCCAATAACTTATCTTGGAGGTAGATGTCTTTTAACAAAGATCTCTTCCTTCCAAGGGTCACTTTCCCCTTGTTGCATGATATCCTTTCACAATTATCTTTTCCTTGGTCAACAATAGTTTTGCTTCTTTGCTAAGGATTACACATACATTTTTGTTTTAAGGGTATCTCCTCGCTATTGGAAGTAGGTATCCTTGTTCTTGCTTTTCCTTAAGATGTCATCATAACTTTATGTTGTCATATTAAGGAAGGGGGAATATATGTGGCCTCCTTATGTTCTCTTGGAGGTGGATTTATTGTAAACAATATATATTCCTTCCAAGGGTCACCTTCCACTTGTTGTATGACATCCCTTCACAATTATTTTTTCCTTGGTCAACAATAGTTTTGGTGCTTTTCTAAGGGTTACATATATATTTTTGTTTTAAGGGTATATCATTGTTTTTGGAAGTAGGTATGCTTGTTCTTCCTTTTACTTAAGATGTCATCTTAACTTTATGTTGACATCTTAAGGAGGGGGGCATACATGTGGCCTTCGTGTGTATTATATGGTTGATTTTGTTGGCAAGATACACCACATAGAAGGAAAATTGAGAGTGAATATTGTCATTGATGGAAGCTACATGATATTTAGAAATTTCATACACATGCGCAAAAGTTTTAGATCCCATACCGAAATTCATCTGAAGATCCAACTAAGTGCAGATTAAAGAACAGAGTAAACTAGAAGAACACACAAAAAGGTCTAGTGAGACCTATCGAGGAAATATGTTGTAGTGCACACCTAAGGGAAGTATAAGGGATACGTACAGATGATTCCCAAAGAAATTTTAAGGCATGATAATAAGATTCAATGAAGTTATGAAGATCTGAGAAGCCATTCATATCAGTCAACATAGTCGCAGGCCGACGAGATAATAAATCCGTGCACGTATATTAGAAATTGTAATTGGTGCTAACTCTGATAATTCAAATGCTTAGCCGAAATAGTTAGCCACCCATTTTGATTTTTTCCAAGGGAAACATGATGAATTAAGGATGTAGCCAACTTGATAAAACATTTTATTTTTCCCAAGAACATTTTAGGGAAATTCTACTTGTTGACTAAATCCTATGGTGCAAACATATAAAATGGACTAAGGTTTGTTGAAAAGAAGTGATGATATTTGAGTTGGTTTGATGGTTAAAAAATAGAAAGAGTAGTGTGATAGATATGATTTTGAGAGTAGTGTGATAGATATGATTTTGAGCAGTTTTGCAGAGATCTAATACTCTAAATGTGGAGAACAAGATGACAGGGTAGTCAACTTTGGATTATGGATCAGATCGACATTTGAACCTACATGGAACTATAATCAGACATTAGGAGATACTATTCTGGTAGTTCAACCAATTTGAGATCATTGTAGTGATCATTTTGTAAGACAGTGAGTCTTCCTTAGGGTCGCAGTCCAAGGTATTTTTTTTTGAGCAGTGAGCTCTGGGCAGTGAGCTTGATTGCATGTGCAATATCCATATCAAACTATAATACATTATCTTTACCGATTATAGTCTTTGTGTGTGTCATCCCCACCATGGTTTTTCCCTAATAGGCTTTTCCACAATAAAAAATATTTTGTTTTTATGTGACATATGGATTTGATATATCAGTACTTTATGTTCCTGCATGATTTATTATGAAGTTAAATACTATTATGTCTTGCACATTCTTATATGTTCAAAAGTTATTTAAAATAAAGGGTTTTGGAATCTTATTGTTAAAAGTTTGAATTTATAGAACATTGATTCAACCCCCCTCTAAGTGTTTCTTCTTACTAATGATTGGTATCAGAGCCTGGTCCCTTGAACGAAGCCTAACATCTTGAGGGTGATCTTTGAAGGAACAATGGAATCAAATTTACAAAAGAATCTCATATTAGCACTTGATGATTTGGATCTGAACAAAAGAGAACTGAGAGAGGTTGAAGAATTCATTGAAAGGCTTAAATAGAAACTAAAGAAATCCAAGAAATGGAGATCACATCTTTTTGGGCAACTACAAAAAAAAGAATTAGAGAGTTCAGATGATGAGTAGTTAAGTCATGACCTAAAAGAAAGAACTGCAAAATGTGAGAAGCTCACATGAGAGAACGCTAATTTGAAGAATGAGATGGCATCATTAGTGATGAATATAACATGAGATATTGAATATATGAGGAGAAATGAAGAAAACCTAGAACAATCTTTGAAATAAATATTTGAGGAATGCAACAGGCTTATTGCAAACTTACAGGATGCAAAGGACCTTGAAGATGAATTGAGAAGTACACTTGTGATTGAAAATTATTATAAAGAAAAATTCATGGTAAGCTCACCCAAGCTAGATTCATTTCTTGAAAGTCAAATAAATCCTAGTGACAGAAGATGTATTGGATATAAAGGAGAGACTTCAAAATCTCCATCCAGGAAGCCTAGATTTGAAATAAAGAAGAACGAAAGACCAACTATAAGACAACCTAATGCTAAAAAAAGTGATGGTAATTATTTTATCTATCATAAATTTGGTCATAAAGCTATACATTGTAGATACAGAATGAATCAAATCAATATGTCTTTTATTGTTCAATATTTCAAATGTAATAAGCAAGTTCATAAGGCAAGAGAGTGCAAAAATGTTGCAAGGGGCTTGTTTTCCCACCAAATTAATGCAAAGTGTTATAAATGAAATAGATTTGGACATGTTTCTAATCAGTTTGCAACAAATAAGATACAATTTATATTGATAAATGATCAAATGAATGTTGTTTTCTTTAGGTGCAACATATTCAGACATTATGCAAAAGATTGTCAAACCAAAATTATATACAATAGAATTCCAATGAAAAGAGGGAGGAAAGGATAGAAAAAAGGAAAGGAAAATAACAAAGGAAAGGATAAAGTATCAATTGAGGAGGTGTGAAAGAAGATGAAACAAATTTGGGTTAACAAAAGTAAAAGTGAACAATATGAGAGGTTCATAGTAGGGTCTGAGGCTAGCAACTCCACTAAGAATTGAAAATAGGTCATTGGCCTAGAGGGAGAAAAAATACTAAATCGATTGGAAACCCATAAAGAATTTAGTGCTTGATCTATTCAAGATTGGTAGTGGTAAATAAGGCTAGGACAAATATATTGCACAATTCACCGGAAGACTTCGTCAAAATTTTAGGGTGCACAACATTAATCTAAAGCTTCAGTTAGTAAAACTATGTTCAAAGGTAAAATTAGGGTTTAATGCATTTATTCCACTTATCAATTAGAAAAATGAATAAAAAGGAATAATCAATCTTCACTTGTCATGAAGCATTCAAAGGAGAAAGTAAGGAGATGACTCTTAGCAAATATAAAGGTGACTAAAAGGATTTATCAATCACTTGTAAGAAAGCCCTGGTTCCATGAAAAAAAGGTATTTTACTTGTGCAAAAATTTGTCAATCAAGTAAATTGAAGTTTTAAAAAGGGATGGAAACACCAGTTATTGTTGATGTAACAGAAAGGCCTTAGCCTAAATTCAAAAAACATCCATATAAATGTATGGAAATTGACCCTAAGGCCACATTGTCTAATGTACCCTATGGAGTTCTACATGTTGAAGATGTAAGGGTATGTATGCATTGTAATTTAGAAGATTTAGGAACATATCCAATCAAGGAACTTTACCTTAACAAGTTAATGGGAGAAGATGAGGGAGTTAAACTAGAATTGTATGCCCTAGAAGAGAGGAAGTCTATGAAGTTCACATTATTTCCCATTTTGGTTGAGGAGGATTGGATGATATATATATATTGAGGAGTCACCATGAATTCATGTGGTTGAACCAGCCCATACAAATTATAAAGGAAGTAATAGAGAAATTCACAGGTTTGTGGTCCATAAGAGGAATTCCAGCTCTGAAAAGTGTCAAAAATAATAGAGTACGTGACGTAACTAGTGCAATAGCAGACAATAGAGGGATGACCATGAACAAAATAAGAGATGATGATGTGACTTTATTTTCCATGGTCATTGGATGCAAGATATACCACTCCAGCAGAGAAAACTTGGTCTTAGGAACTATCATCTACACAACCTATCAGATGTTGAGCGAAAGAAAAGATTATGATCTTTGTAAAGTCTTAAGGAGACAGTTGATAGAGAACCTAACTAAATTTTTTTTTAAAAGAACAATAAGAATATATTTAAGTTTGGTACACTCATATTCTGTATATTTTTCTACTTCTTAAAACAATTTTCAAGGATATGTCCTACTAATTGGTCTAGTAAAGGTCTGGTAGCTTTTCAAGTTAGAGAAACCATGAGTAATATGACTGATGAAATGAGAACCACGTCTCCTTGGGGGTATTTCAAGAACTTTTAGAAGAAAATGCATGAGAGGGAAATAATTTGCAAATCTCTTATTGAAAATTATAAGGAGGATGTATGCTTTATGGTAAACATTGATGAATGTCTAATGGAAGCAGTAGAACCCAGAACTTCTTGGGTGATGCCAATGGTATATGAGGTGGAAGAATAAATTATGGTCTTGCATGCAAAATATTTACTATTAAATCCCATGGATCCAAATGAACCAAGATTTGGAACTTATAATGAGAAGGGGCTCAAGGTGTATAGAGATTTGAAAGAACATGAAATTGCAAAAAGGATTAAGAAGAAAGTTGACATAGTAAAATAATTTCTTGAATTTAATGTTAAGAGGGTTGCAGATGGAAATACACCTATTGAAGTGGGAGAATCAAGTTCTTTCCCAACTCCATCTACTAGAAGGCAGACAAGAAGTGCAACAATGTCCAAACCACAAATACCTACTATGACAAGAGAAGTGAAGAGGAAGAAACCAGACAAGAAAAGTGATGAAAAGAAGAAAGAAGAGTATATTAGACAATAGAAAGAGAAGAAAGAAAAAGAAAAGGAGGAGATTCTTATTGAGGATGATGATGAAAGAATAGACTCTAATTAAGTTTTAAAGCAACTCAAGGAACACAAGTCAAGAGAAGAATCCAAAACTGCAAAGACGAGATCTTCTAATGCAACTCAACAAGTAAAGAAACCAAGTTGGAATCTGATAAACTGGGTATGTATCTAAAAAGCATGGTAAATTTTATTAGTACTTATGGTGACCGAAGACCAATACATAAATTCTTTGAAAATTTAGAAAGTGAAGGGAAAAGAATAATTGAACAGGTTGTTGTCAAATACATATAAAAGTTCAAGAAAGCCCTAATTGAAATTGCATCAGAACTTCCAAAGTCCTTATATGATATCCTAGATGCAAGGAATAATGTTGCAAACAAAAAGGATAGGGAATTAAGGGAACAAGCTATAATAGAACTCTATCCATTAATATCAATTGAAGAGATGAAGGACTTAATGAAGAAAGAAGATCCATCTTTTAGAAGTAAAAGAAGAAAAAATAAGTTGATGGCTGGAGAAATAGGAGATGTAGTCAAAGAGACTAAAAAGATAATGCAAAAATTATTTAAAAAGGAGAATCTAGTAGTACTTTCTGAATTCCAAAAGGGGAGTACATCTAAAACAACTGAGTCACCAAGAATGCAAATACAAGATGATATTAATATGCAAGATGTTCTAGATTTGGAAAAACTCATAGGTACAGGTGTAGAAGAAGTACCAGAGATAGTGACAGTACAAATAAATATGACCAATCAAGTCATTGATCAAGGTACACTACTCAAAAAGGTAACAGTGGACACCAAAGGAAAGGGAATAATGATAGATGTAGATAATACATCACATGAAGTACAAATTGTGACTAATAAGAAAAGGATTAATACTACAGAGGTATATTCTCTAAACCCTATGTTTCATTCATAATATGATGAACACAAAGAGATGGAGATGAACAAAAAGGAAGTGAAGGGGGAGCTGAACAAAAGAAGGGAAAGAGACACTTCTCAGGTAGTGCAAGAACTTATGTCAAAAGAGACATCTGAGATGGATACTGAATTGGCTAAAGGACCAATATATTTATCTGCTCTTTCCCCTATTCAAAAGATCAAACAAGCCCAAGTAGCGCAATCTCAAGCCAAGGAGGAGATTCTCAAGAGTTGCCTTGAAGATAGTAAACTCATGGAGGAGGAAACTGAAGTATTGGAAAATTTAATGGAAAATTATGTTAAAGATGAATCATTAAGTCCATCAGACCAAGTCAAAAGTCTTCTTAGTACAGTGAAAACTCAATTCAAATTACTTGAACATGTTGCAGAGGCAAAAGAAAAGGAGGAAAATGTTAAAAGGTTTGATGAGTTAAAGTCAATACTTGTGCATGATAGATCACTCTTGGAAAAAAACATTTAGGAGATAAAAATACAACTTAGTGAAGGTCGAAATGTTTATAAGTCTTGTCTATCAATGAAGGAGTTTGTAGCAGACATAGAGAAGAAGATTCAAGAGAATGAACACAAAATGGAGCAGATAGCACAATCATATGATTAAGTCAATGCTTTGACATCAGAATATGAGAGTCAAGTAATCTCTTTAATTGATAAGATAAAAAAACTTGGAGAAGGAGAAGGAAAAATTGAAGTCAAAATTCAAGAAACTGAGGAGTTTGATAGCTCCCAAACATCAAACACTCTAAAATGCAGTCAGAGAAGCACAAGTTTCTTTAGGATCATCAAACCCTGCAAACTTACAAGTGTAAGAAGATACAATATTTTTGTTCAATGGCCACATTTAAGTCTTGGATAGTCTCAAACAAGGATGGGAACAAGTGTTAGAATAACTGAGAGGGGGGGGTGAATCAATTAGCTCCCAATTATCCTACAGTCCCAAATTCTCCCATATGTATATAATAAAAATTTCAAATATAAAACTCATGTCGGTAAAATATAAATTGTGTTTCCAAAACTTACTATTAAGTTGTCTATCGAGTGTCAGTAAATTAATGTTATGATTACCGATCAATGCAAGATAAAGTAATGTGTAAAGTATAATAGAAATCCACAACAATCATACACATTGACACATAGATTTTTAACATGGAAACCCTGCTAAGGGAAAAACCACCTGGGACCGGTAACCCAAAATATTTTACTCTTCTGAAGTGAGCTCGGTTAAGATCCAACCCTATTAAAGGTTACAATGCATACTATTAAATGTGACCTGGTTAGATGATTTAAAAATAACAATTATCTCTTGACCATGCCTTCACTATGGAGTCATCGAGAAAACACTCAACATTCATTATAATGTCATAATAAGGATTGTCACATCCTATTCGGTTAAGAGATTTATCTGTAACAATGGTTAAACTAATACAGTAATGATCTTATTCAAATACAACTCTAGTTTGCAGATTTTCATATCTATGTTAAGTACATAATACCTCTGATCAATTTTTTCACTTCAATTCATCTGATTCTTAATACTTTTTTATGCTCAGTAGATGCTATTTCCTCTGTCGCTCGGTGTTGTTAGCAGAAATGCTCGGTTCTATTTTTAACCAATTTGATCAGTCATGCATAAAATTTGCATGTATGTGCATCAGGGTGTAATTCAAAATGAATCTCTTGTCTCTTATATAGACAACATAGCCCATTTAATTTCCATCCTTCAAATTTTTCTACTTAATCTCCATTATTGATTTTTCCGCTTAAACCTTCTTTGGCAGTTGTATTAAAACCATGTTTCAATCTTTGTCGACTGATCTTCCTTTAATTTTCATAATCATTTGATCAACATAACAAACTTTATCTTTTACCTCAAAATCATCAATTTCCAACTCGGCATCTTATTCGGCCTTAGTTTAATTAAATTGCTCGGTCAATACCTTGTTGTGTCGGCGATCCCTAGCTCGGTTATTACTGTGCTCACTATACATTGTAATCACTCGGTGTTCACTGTCTCTTGGTGTATACATAACTCTTCATTTACGGACCACATAAACTTTGTTTTCTCTAGATCTTTAATCCATAGAAGATGTTTGTTATCATAATGATATTCAAATAAGTTGACATCAATGACAATACATTAACTGATAATGTTTATCATCACGTCTGCAACTCGGTTGATTATCAACAAATGACTTCAAACATACAATCAGTTGTAGTCATGAATCTCTCCCTTTGGCATTGATGGAAACACAATATGAAATATTTCATGGAATACCAAACTATCATTCTATAACTGCAAAAATGTGAAGCTCCAAATACAGCATTAAAAACTCACCATGCAGACTCTCCCTGCAAAATTAGCTTTTATGTTCTTGATCTCTATATAGATATATGTGTCTCATTCTATTCTTATTCTCCTTTTGATATTTACCTCCCTTAAATGGATATATATTACATTGATCATTCTCTCCCTTTGACAACAATTCCAAAAAGAAAAAAAAAATATACAGCTCTTCACTAGCCAAAAATATCTCTAGTGTTCGGTGCAGTAAGTACCTTGCAATGTACTGATATATATGCTATAGTCCATTTTAGCTTTGCATCAACATGATTGATTTTCTGATGTCATGTGGGTTGATGCAACCTCCTAGTCAGCTTAGTGACTAATAGACAAGGGACAAACCCCCAGTCTACCCCTCAAGTACTCAAATGTATCCTTTGGTAAGGGTTTAGTGAATATGTTTACAAGTTGTTCTTTTGATTATACATATTCCAGTATCACTTGTTTCTCTTGTACTTTTTCCCTCAAGTAATGATATTTGATTAATATATGCTTTTTTTTTCATGCATTATAGGGTTCTTTGAAATATTTATTGCACTAGTATTATCATAATAGATTATCACTGGGTCAGTGATCTCCTCATTCATTCCTTTCAAAAGTTATTTGATACATGCAATATTAGAACATTTTGCAGCAGTAGAAACATATTATACTTCTGCAGTTGACTTTGATATGCATCCTTGGTTCTTGCTTATCCAAGTAACTAATCTTTCTCCTATAAAGAATGATCCACTAGTAATGCTCTTTCTATCATCAATGTTCCCAGCCCAATCAACATCAGTATAAACTTTCAGTTCAAATTTGCAATCTCTTTTGTACCACAATCCATAATCCTTAGTGTTCTTTAGGTATCTAAAAATTCTTTTTACAACAGTCATATGTGATTCTGTGGGATTAGCAAAAAATCTAGCTACAATTCCAACTGCATGTGCAATGTCAGGTCTTGTGTGTACAACATACATCAACTTTCCAATCATAGATATGTACAAAGTCTGATTTACCTCAGGTGTCTTGTCTTCTTTTGTCATTTTGCATCCAATCACCATCGGTGTTCCAACTGGTTTTGATTCTTCCATTCTGAATGTCTTTTGTACTTACTTGATATATTTTGATTGTGTAATGTAGATGCCTTCAGCCTGTTGCAAAATTTGCAAGCCAAGAAAAAAATTAATCTCTCCAAACATTGAAATTTCAAATTCTTTCTTCATTTCATCAGCAAGTGATTTGCATAAATGATCATTACCTCCAAATATAACATCATCAACAAATATTTCAGAAATAAGTGTCTTATCATCATTTCCTCCTTTTAAATGCAAATTGTTGTTGTCACTTATTCTAATAAATCCAATACTTATAAGATAGGAGTGTATTCTTTCATACCATGCTCTTGGTGCTTGTTTCAATCCATATAAATCTTTGTGTAACTTACATACCATGTTTATCTGATCAGGGTCAACAAATCCTTCAGGTTGTTCAATGTATATGTCTTTTTCTAGTATTCCATTCAAAAATTCAGATTTAACATCCATATGGTATACTTTGAATCCTTTATGTGCTACATATGCAAGTAATATTCTAACTCCTTCAAGTCTAGCAATGGGTGCAAAATTTTCTCCATAGTCAATACCTTCTTCTTGTGCATACCCTTTGCATACCAGTCTAGCTTTATTTCTGGTTACATCTCCATTCTCATTCAATTTGTTTTTGAATATCCATTTGGTGCCAATAACATTTTTATCACTCGGTCTCGGTACTAATGTCCATTTTTTTCTATATCTGCTCAATTTTCTCATTCATTGTATTAATCCATTCGTCATTTTCCAATGCATCTCTAACATTCTTAGGCTCAAATTTACAAATTAAACATGTGTTATCTCTCAACTTACAATGTGTCATCATGCCAGCTTCTCTATCTCCAATAATTAGATTTTGTGGATGATGTCTTCTTACATATTTAGCAAGTACAGGTTCAATTATTTGTTCTCCATTGTCATCTCTTGTAGGTTCATTATGTTCTTGTTCATGATCTTCACTTTCAACATTTTCCTGATTCTCTGTCTATGCTATCTATTGCTCGATGGCATTACCCTATTGCACGACAACATTACCTTGTTACCCGATAATATTAAGTGCATGCATCAGTATAGTATCAGTTTCTTCAACGTAGACAAATCTACTGTAATCTTCTGGCTCTTTCATGCTATCCTCATCATTTTTCTCAAAAAATTCATCAACTTTCACATTTGCACTCTCAATGATTTTGTTAGATGCCTTGTTCAAACATTTGTAATATTTACTCTTAGTAGAATATCCAAGAAATATTCCTTCATCACTTTTTGAATCAAATTTACCATTTCGATCATCTTTCAGAAAATAGAAACAACTACCAAATATTATAAAATAGCTCACATTAGGTGTATAACCATACCATAGCTCATAAGGTATTTTGTTGGTATCTTTCTTCAGTTGTACTTAGTTCAGTGTGTAGACGGCAGTACTCACATTTTCTCTCCAGTATGTTTGTGCAATACTCTTTTCAATCATTAGCGTTCTAGCACAATCAACAATTGATATATTTCTTCTTTCAGCAATCCCATTCTGTTGTGGTGTCTTCGGTGTAGAGATCTGTCTTTTGATTCCATACTCATTACAAAAGTTAGTGAGCTCATCAAAAATAAATTCACCTCCTCTATCAGATCTCAAACATTTCAGTTCGCTTCCAGTTTATTTTTCCACTTTAGATTTGTACCCTTTAAACATCTTAATGCTTCATATTTTTCTTTTAGGAACATGACAGTCATCATTCTAGATTAGTCATCAAAAAATAAAATAAAGTATCTTCCCCATAATAGCTTTGTGTTCTCATTGGTCCACATAGGTCTGTATGAACTAACTCCAAAATATCACTAGATTAAAAATTCTTGCTCTTAAAACTAGATTTTGACATCTTTACCATTTGACAATTCTTGCACATTACATGGTCAGGTTTAGATAGACTCAGTAAGCCTCTAACTCTTCTTTTCTTACTAGTCTTAACCATTTTGTCAAAATTTACATGACAAAGCCTCTTGTGCCATAACCATATATCTTCATTTTTAGCCATCAAACAAGTAGTCTCAGCAGTGTCAAGATAGAATAGGTTACCTTTTGATTGTTCACCAGTACCAATCAATTTTCGTGTTCCATCATAGATTCTATCTTTTATGTTCTCAAATGCAACTCGGTGACCTGTGTTATTCAACTGTGAAACACTCAATAGATTATAGTTAAGTCCTTCTACCCAATATGCATTCTCAAATTTGATTTGATTGTTCAGCATAATAGTACCTTTTCCTTTCACTTGACAAGGTGTATCATTTCCCATTCTAACAAATCCTCCATCATAATGTTCAAGAAATTCAATTTTTTCTTTATCTCCAGTCTTTTGATGTGTACAACCACTATCAATAACCCAAATTTCATGTTTTCTAACTTTAGAAATAAGTGTTGTTTCTACATGCCTTTCATCTTCATCTGACTCATCTTTCAAAGCTACAAATATTGTCTCAATATCTTCATCAGTGTCAAAACCATTCTCATTATCTTTATCTTCTGCAATGTAACAAGCCTTCTTGTCTTTTTCTTTGTAATCTCAGTTATCTATTCTATCATACTGTCGGTTGCTTATGTAGTCTCGGTCATCCTTTCTGTCATTAGATCTCTCATTTCTTTCATCATTTTTCCTGTTAGGGCATCTTGCAACAAAATGGCCAATCTCTTTACAGTTAAAAAATATCAAAGGTGGTTTACCTTTATATCTTCATTTACCTCTGTGCAATCTTCTAACCATTAAAGCTTCAAGTTCATCAAGTTCCTTATCATCACTATCACGATCACTGTTATTTCTGATTACGTGTTTGCTACTATATTTACCAATTTTCAAAGTAGACATAAATGTGGATTCCATAGAAGGTGAAACACTATTGTCAAAGTTATTTAGCTCAAAAGAAACCAATCTTCCAACAAGACTATCAACAGTAATATTATTTCCAGGTGTTTCTCTCATTTCATGTATTTTTGAGACTCTTATAGAATAAATAGGCAATAAAGTTCTAAGAATCTTACTCAAAATAGTGTCTTCACCGATAGATCCACTAGAACCATGAATTACATTCACAACTTCTTTGAGTTGGGTACTGTATTATGTTATGTTCTCTCCTTCTTTCATTCTCAATCATTAAATTTTCCTCAGAGACTTTCAGCTTTAGCTCTCAGTACATTTGCATCTCCTCCATAGAGTAGTGTAAGCATGTCCCATATCTACTTGGAAGTTGTACATGTCTTTATATCCTCAAATTCAGCATTAGTGAGTGACGAAGTAATCTCCATCATTATAAGGTTGTTCTCATGTTTCTCTTTCATCTGATTAACAGTCAAGGGTCCAGTAGGTAGAATGAATTCATTTTCTAGGTAATCTACAATGTCATCTCCAATCCTTGATAGGTAGTCTCATTCTTCTTTTCCATGTCGAGAAGTTCTCCTTGTTCACCTTTGGTGTGTCTCTCTTATACATCTTGATCTTTATCTTAAGTCCTTCAAAACTTTCTTTTTCCTACACTATATGCTATGATACCAATTGTTAGAATAAATGAGAGGGGGGGTGAATCAGCTACCTCCCAATTATCCTATAGTCCAAAATTCTCCTAGATGTTTATAATAATAATTACAAACATAAAACTCAGCTCGGTGAAATATAAACTGTGTTTCCAAAACTTACTAATAAGTTGTCTACCGAGTGTCAGTAAATTAATATTGTGATTACCGATCAATGCAAGATAAAGTAATATGTAAATTAAAATAGCAATCCACAACAATCATACACATTGACACGTAGATTTTTAACATCAAAACCACCTGGGACCGGTAACCCAAAATATTTCACTCTTTTGAAGTGAGATCGGTTAAGAGCCAACCCTGTTAAATGTTACAATGCACACTATTACATGTGACCTGGTTAGATGATTTAAAACTAACAGTTCTCTCTTAACCATGCATTCACTATGGGTTCATCAAGAAAACACTCAACATTCATTAGAATGTCATAATAAGGATTGTCACATCCTACTTGGTTAAGAGATTTATCTATAACAATGGTTAAACTGATACAGTAATGATCTGATTCAAATACAACTCTGGTTTGTAGATTTTTAGATCTATGCTAATTACATAATACCTCTGATCAATTTGTTCACTTCAGTTCATCTGATTCTTCATACTTTGTTCTGCTTTGTAGATGCTCTTTCCTCTGTCACTCCGTGTTGTCTGTAGAAATGCTCAGTTCTGTCTTTAACCAGTTTGATCAGTCATGCATAAAATTTGCATGTATACGCATCTGGGTGTAATTCAAAATGAATCTCTTATCTCTTATATAGATATAATAGCTCATTTAATTTCCATCATTAAAAATTTTCCTCTTAATCTCCATCATTGGTTTTTCTACTTAAACCTTCCTCGGTAGTTGTGTTAAAAACATGTTTCAATGTTTGTCGTCTGATCTTCCTTGAATTTTCATAACCGTTTGATCAACATAAAAGACTTTTTCTTTTACCTCAAAATCATCAATTGCCAGCTTAGCATCTTAGTCGGCCTCAGTTTGATTAAATTTATCGGTTAATACCTTGTTGTGCCGATGATCCCTAGCTCAGTTATTACTGTGCTTGGTATACACTGTAATCACTCGGTATTCACTGTCTCTCAGTGTATATAGAACTCTTCATTTACAGACCACATAAACTTTGTTTTCTCCAGATCTTTAATCCATAGAAGATGTTTGTTATCATAATGATATTCAAATTATTTGACATCAATGAAGATACATTAACTGATAATGTTTATCATCACATCTGCAACTCAGTTGATTATCAACAAATGACTTCAAACAGACAATCAATTGTAGTTCATCAATAAGATCTAAAATTACTGAAGACTATATGTGCATATATCTTCCAATTAATGTAAGTTTCACAACCTTTTTGGTATATACATATATGTATATATCTTTTTTGTCATCTTAGGCTCAGGGGGATAAGTAGTGTGAATATGGGACATTTTATGGCTACACCTTTTCCATTGATGTCAAAGGGGGAGTGTGGACATGGGGTGAAAAATGTTCTATTTTTAAAGAATTCATTTTTGTATACAAATTTTGGGGTAAACTCTATGCAGTTAGAATAGTGTTTGCACACTTAGACAATTTTTCACTAAGTGTTGTCATCAATGCCAAAGGGGGAGATTGTTCACAAGAGACACCGAATAGAAGAAAAATTGAGACTGGATGTCATCATTGATGGCAACTACATGATGTTTATAAATGTCATACACGTGCACAACAGTTTTAGAGCCCATACCAGAAGTTATTTGAAGATCCAACTAAGTGCAAATTGAAGAACATAGTACACTAGAAGAATGCACAGAAAGGTCTGGTGAGACCTATAGAGGAAATATGTTATAGTGCACACCTAAGGGAAGTATAATGGATGCATAAAGATAATTCCCATATAATTTTAGGGCGTGATGATAAGATTCGATGAAGTTATGAAGATCTTAGAAGTCGTTCTATTAGTTAGCATAGTCTCAGGTTGATAGGATGATAAATCTATGTGCGTACATTGGAAATTGTAATTGGTGCTAACTCTAATAATTTAAATATTTAGCCGACATAGTTAGCCACTCATTTTGATTTTTTTTAGAGAAACGTGATGAATTAAGGATGTAGCTGACTTGATAAAACATTTTAAATTTCCCAAGAAAATTTTAGGGAAGGTCTACTTGTTGATTAAATCATATGGTGCAAACATATAAAATTGACTGATTAGGGTTTATTGAAAAAAAAAGTGATGATATTAGAGACATTTTGATGGTTAAAAAATAGAAAGAGCAGTGTAATAGACATGATTTTGAGAATTTTTGCAGAGATTTGCTACTCTAAATGTGGGGAACAAGGTGACATGGTAGTCAGCTTTGGATTGTGGATCAGATCGACATTTGAACCTTCACGGAATTGTAAATAGACATTAGAAAATGTTATTCTAGTAGTTTAACTAGTTTGAGATCATTTTAGTGATCATTTTTTAAGATAGTGAGTCTTCCTTAGGGTTGTAGCCCAAGGTATTTTGTTTTGAGAAGTGAGCTCTAGGCAATGAGCATGATTGCATGTGTAATATTTGTTAGAATAACTGAGAGGGGGGGGTGAATCAGTGGCCTCAAAAATATTCCAATAAATCAACCCAAAAACTTAGTACCATAATATTAAGCATATAGTTATCTTCAGTCTTATAAGATGAATGCCTTAAAATATAATTATCAAATAACTTCTACTTGGAATGCTCTGTTAAACCTTATTCTTAATGTTTACCGATTAGCAGTCTTTCATTTACCAGAAAATAGTAAATTACTTAGAGTATACCGATCAATCCAAATTAGTTATGTGTAATGCAAAACACTAAAGTTATGACTCATAAACACATTGACACATGGGTTTTTAATGTGGAAACCTTGTTAAGGGAAAAACCACTTGGGACCGGTAACCCAAAATTTTCACTCTTCTGAAGTGAGCTCAGTGTAGCGCCAACCCTGTTAAAGATTACAAACACACTGTTAGGTGTGACCTTGTTAGAGGATTTAATAGAATAGTTTGTCACTTGATATCGGGCATCTCTATGCTACTTTCTATGACCAAAGCCAGTGTAGTTTTTCAAATGGTATCTGGCATCTCATGCTATCTTCATGATCAAACTTTTTGATACTCCTTGGGATGTATCTCAATATAGAAAGGATCTTTAAATCCTTCTCAGTTAAGAGACTTTCTGAATCAATGGTTAAACTGAAATATTAAATGATCTATTCACACATACAACTTAGAATTATTGATTTTCATATCTATTGTAAGCTCATTTTACCTTTCTGGTCAATGTATCTTTTCAATACCTTTGCTCCACTTCTTTCTACTCGGTGATGTTGTGCTATGTTGCTCGGTGTCTACAGAAATCTTTATCTCTTTCCTTAGCTTGATTGATCAAGACTATATGAAGTTTTTCTTCATCAATTTGACTTCAGCGTCCTCTTTTCTATTCACTCCCCTTAATTCATAATGAATTAAGTTGTCTCTTTATAGATATGATATCACCATTTCTAAGTTCTTGACCTTTTTGATCTTGGCGTGATCCATAATTCTCACCAATCTTTGAGTTAAAGCATAACTCTTGTTTTATCTCATAGAAATCTGTTGAGATTGATGAACATCAATCTACCCAAGATCACCTGCATGCAAGACAGTTACACAGAAGAAGAAGACAGAAGAGAGAAAGAGCTAAGGCGGCCAATAGGCCAGAGACTGAAAAAGCATGTTGTAAGAAATGATCTTCTATTAACAACAATAATGAAATTACAATCTCCTTAAGAATTACAAAGCGGACAATCCTTATAAAGGATGCCGAAACCCTAAAAAGGGAAACTAACAGAAATAGAAACTACCTAAGGTTAGCTTAAGCACACTAGAGTGAATAGGGAAGTTACTAATTAGATCATAATGATTTAAATTAGTAACCCCGATAGACTATTACTCTAACACCCCCCCTTAAGATAAGCTTAGGGAGAAGCCAAACCTAGGAAACTACTG
>MU228091.1:473834-514762 GCA_018584345.1 Thuja plicata | reverse complement strand
ACAAGAACTGAATACGTAGATCACTCAACCGAACCAAGGAAGCAATAGAACCAACAGGTGAACCCCCCCCATAATGCTGAACTGGGAGAGGTGACAGGAACACTGAAATGCAGTACCAAAACAACTGTAGAAGAAGGACCAGGAACACCAAGTGCAACAGAGGTACAAACACAGGATAAAGGGCGGTGTCATCGACACAGTCTACATGGGCTAATGTCATGGAAGGTACACTCACTTGACAAGAGTGGATGCGCCTAAGGCATATGCATCATATTCCCCCCATGGCACTTTATAACACAGTGCGGGTACATCAACCGAACCAGGTGTACAAGATCCAAGAAAAGCAGAAGAGGGCACTTTATCTCAGTGCGTTTACAGAATACAAATACATCAGAAAGAGCATGCAGGCTCAGATGTCAGAAAGAAGAGTGCACTAAGAAACCAGAAGAAGAGATCCCCGGACCTGTAGAACCAAGCACACCACCAGAGGGCATAAACTGCATAACTCGGAGGAGTGAAAACCTAGAGCAGAATCTGGAAGAAATATCTCTACCACTGAAAAGTACACAGAATCAGCTTTCTGACGATATCTCGTTTGCCGAAAAAGGAGTCCGGATGAGCCAGATATGACTCCCGGAAGGCAAAACAGGATATCGGACTTCAACAGCAAAAAAAGCTATTGAAACGGTGAAACCAAAACCTCTAACCCCCACCATCGGAAATTTCTCGGAAAGAGCTTTTCGACGGTATATGGAAGTCAGAAAAATACCCTCGTATGCTCCCTATAGAGAGGAAAAAGCCAGGTACCCCCAAAATGCCTTAAAAGGCTTACAAAAAGGTGCAAATGGCCCCCAGGGGCTAAAAAAAGGCCGCATATGACCACCGGCTTAAACATAAAGGCCCGTGGGGGCTGGCGGCATATGACCGCGCGCTGGGAAGTAAAGCCCGCGAGGGCTGCAGAAAGGGCTCTGCCCGAGCGGAGCGGAGCAAAGGGAGGAGCGGCGTCGGGCCGCAGAACAGGCGGTGGCCGGCGGTGTAGATTCCGGGGCGGCGGGAGCCACTGTGAGCGGCGGGCGGCATCGGGCCATGGAGGAGGGAGCAGCGGGGCAGGGGCCCGCGATGGGTACAGAGCCGCGGAGGGCGGCAGCACTGGAGCAGCGCGAATATGCGCAGCCGGGGTGGCGCAGACTGGGCGGAGCCCCAGCGGGCCGCGGGTGGCGCGGTGTCCGCTGGGCGGAGCGCGGGCGGCGCTCTAGATTTTTAACTGTGCGCGTGTAAAAAATGCATAAAAACATGTGTTTTTAAGGTTTTTACCTTGATATTTATGCCCGTACGGCCCATAGGAGGCCGAAAATTTTTCCCAGAGCCCCGGTAACCAAAAAGGGCAAAATTTTATATGATTTCGACTCTCCCGGGCCTTCTGGACGCAATGGTGGAGTCCGTTTTGGCTCAAACAGCTTTGAAAACAAGGACCCCCTAGAACCAGAGAGAAAAACTGGAAAAGCCTCTGAAAGCTTCTGTGCTTCAACGAAGACCGAACAGCTGACAGCAGGAAAGCTCTGATACCATGTTGAGATTGATGAACATCAATCTACCCAAGATCACCTGCATGCAAGATAGTTACACAGAAGAAGAAGACAGAAGAGAGAAAGAGCTAAGGCGGCCAATAGGCTAGAGACTGAAAAAGCATGTTGTAAGAAATGATCTTCTATTAACAACAGTAATGAAATTACAATCTCCTTAAGAATTACAAAGCGGACAATCCTTATAAAGGATGTCGAAACCCTAAAAAGGGAAACTAACAGAAATAGAAACTACCTAAGGTTAGCTTAAGCACACTAGAGTGAATAGGGAAGTTACTAATTAGATCATAATGATTTAAATTAGTAACCCCGATAGACTATTACTCTAACATGTTAGAGTATTATTACTCTTTTAGCTTATGCTTTCTCTTAGGTGCATCATTAATTAGTTATTAATTAATAATGCGCATCCTAGCTTTTAGTTTTTAGGGTTTGTTCACCTTTATAAGGTCAAAATTTGTATTTGTCTTTCATTAATTCAGTTAATATTTTTGCTCTCACCTTTTGAGTAAAAACTGAGTTTCGCTTTTTCCTTCTTTCACTTCATTTCTTGTGACAGGTTTTTGCATGCAGCTGGATCTTGGCGTGAATCTGATCTTCTTGCCAACTGGATAAAATAGCTTTTTATCTTTTACTTATAGCTGGCTTTAACTTGTCAATTAAAACAATGTCAACAACTAGTTAAATCTATCTTTAGCTTTGCCAACTAGATATTTTGTCATTTCTAAACTCCAGTTAACTTCTGTGTTTTAACTCTTTTATAGCTTTGGTTAACACTTCAGTTCTCCTCAGGCTTCTCTGTTGATGTTGTCTGTCCGTCAAGTGGTCTGTCCTTCAGGGTTTTCTGTCGGGTAACACTGTAATTCTGGCTATCGATTATGCTTTTGATTCTTCTCGTCGGTAATGCTTGTCATTTTTCTTGCTCGGGCATCACTGTGACTTTTCTCTTGGGTTTCTTTGTCTGTCAGGTTCCTCTAACTGTTAGTGTTGTAGTCACTTAGTGAATGCTAATCTATTATGCATTACTGAAAGCATAATATTTTATCTCTCTGATTCTCTAAAGTCTTTGACACTTTGAATATAACCGATTAGATTAATCAAGTTGACATCAATGACAATACAATCCATTAACTGATTTAATGTCTTGCATTATCTTTCTGCATTTCAGTGATCAACTTAACATCTTCAAACATTCAATCAATTATATGTCATCAATCTCTCCCTTTGGCATTGATGGCAACACACTACATTATCACACTATATTATTACTAATATAATATGAAATATAATAGTTTCATAAATATTTCCTATTGTAACTATTACAAATTTATGGCTCTCGGTAATCTCTAATAGCTTAGATTTGTTTCTTGCAAAGTGTGTTCTTCAATCTTCAATCTTCAATCCCCTTTACTAGATAGATGTAGAAGATTTTGTCTCTGTTCTATGTTGTCCCTTGACTATTCCTCTTCTTGATAATCTCTTTTTCCTTTGACAACAATGAGTCATCTCTCCCTTTGTGTGTATTCTCTTCCTTTTGTTACTGCTCTCCCTTTGATGAATATTTTATATGTAATCAATCTCTCCCTTTTTATAATGATTAACTCTCCCTTTAAATTCTTAGGAACTTCTCTCCATGGATAATGATATATTCTTTTCTGCAAATGAGATCATCTCTCCCTTATAATTCCTGATAATGAGATAATATCTCCCTTTGAAAACAATGCCAAATAATTCTTCAATATCATCTTCCATCCCCTTTTATAATATACTCCTTGAATTTCCCTATCCATCAGCAATACATTGGCTCTGGTGTTTGGTGTAGATTCATACCTTGTTTTATACAAATGTATTTTTTGTTGTTCATCTCTGTGCTTGCATCAACATGAATGATCTTGTGGTTTGGTATAGGCTGATGCAACCTTCTAGTCAGCTTAATGACCAATAGACAAGGGTTGGACCCCTAGTCTCTTTTTTAGGTACTCAAATATATCTTTCGGTAATGGCTTGGTGAATATATCATCTAATTGTTCCTTTGATTGAACATATTCTAGTATCACTTCTTTTGCTTGCACTTTTTCTCTTAAGTAATGATACTTGATTTCTATATGCTTACTATTAGCATGCATGACTGGATTCTTTGATATGTTTATTACACTCGTATTATCATAATAGGTAATCACTGGTTCAAGAATCTTCATATTCATACCTTCCAGTAAATGTTTGATCCATGCAATATTGGAGCAATTTGCAGCAGTAGCCACATATTATTCTTCTACAGTAGACTGAGAGATGCATCCTTGCTTCTTGCTGATCCATGTGACAAGTTTGTCACCCATGAAGAATGCTCCTCTAGTTGTGCTCTTTCGTTCATCAATGTTTCCAGACCAATCAACATCTATATAGACTTGTAGCTCAAAATTTCCTTCTCTTTTATACCATAATCCATATTCCTCGGTGTTATTCATATATCTCAGAATTCTCTTGACAACAGTCATATGTGATTCTTTGGGATTAGCAGAGAATCTTGCAACTATTCCAACTACATGTGCAATATCTGGTCTAGTATGAACAACATACATTAGTTTTCCAATCATTGATCTATACAAGGTTTGATTTACCTCATTTTATTTGTCTTCTTTTTTCAGCTTACATCCGGTAGCCATAGGTGTTCCAACTAGTTTGGAATATTCTATTTTGAATATCTTCTGCACTTCCTTGATGTATTTGGACTGAGTGATATATATGTCTGCATCTTGTTGAATAATTTGTAGACCAAGAAATAATTTGATCTCCCCAAACATAGGCATTTCAAACTCTTTTCTCATTTCATTTGCAAAGGATTTGCATAACATTTCATTTCCCCCAAAAATGATATCATCAACAAAAATTTCAGCAATTAGAATATTACCATCGGTATCTTCTTTTAAGTACATATTGCTATTTTCACTTGTTCTTACAAATTCAATGCTAATGAGATAGGAGTGAAGTCTTTCATACCAGGCTCTCGGTGCTTCTTTCAATCCATACAAGGATTTATGTAGTCTACATACCATGTTTCTCTTGTTTGGATCAACAAACCCTTCTAGTTATTCAATGTATACCTCTTCTTCAAGTATTCCATTTAGGAATGCCAATTTGAAATCCATCTGGTATACCTTGAATCCTTTGAATGCAGCATAAGCAAGTAAGATTCTAACTCCTTCTAGTCTAGCAACAGGTGCAAAGGTTTTTCCATAATCAATACCTTCTTCTTGTGCATACCCCTTGCATACTAATCTTGCTTTGTTTCTTGTGACTTCTCCATTCTCATTCAGCTTGTTTCTGAATATCCATTTGGTACTGATGGCATTCTTGTCATCTGGTCTTGGTACTATTGTTCATGTACTATTCTTCTCAATCTATTCTATTTCTTCATTCATAGCACTGACCCATTCCTCATTTTCAAGTGTAATATTAACAGATTTAGGCTCAAAATCACAAAGTATACATCTAGTGTTTAGTGACTTACTTCTTGTTCTCATTCCAGCCTTCTTGTCTCCTATGGTCTGATTATGAGGATGATGTCTTCTAACATACTTGGAAATTTTTGGTTCAGCTCTGTGTTCATCATTTTGATCATCATTTTTACCTTCATTCTGATCTCCATTGCTCATAACATCATCTTGAGAATTTTCCTAATTTTTGGTAATTGTAGCCTGATGCTTGGGTGCAATGTTTTGTTGCTCGGGAGTGATACACTATTTCTCAGGTAGAGTGTTAGATTCTTCAGTATAAACAAACTTGTTGTAGTCCTCTGGCTCTTTTATGCTTTCCTTATCATTCTTTTTTGCAAATTCATCTATCTTCACATTTGTACTTTCAATGATCTTTTAGATGACTTGTTAAGACATTTATAAGCCTTGTTTTTGGTTTAATACCCTAGAAAGATACCTTCTTCACTTTTGGATTCAAGTTTTCCATTTCTATCATCTTTCAAAATATAACATTGACTGCCAAAAATTATGAAGTAACTTACATTGGGTGTGTGACCATACCATAGCTCATAGGGTGTCTTCTTTGTGTCCTTCAATTGTACTCTATTTAATGTGTAGACATTAGTACTTTCAGCTTCCCTCCAAAAATTTTGAGTGATACTTTTCTTAATCATCAATTTTCTTGCACAATCAACAATGGATATGTTTCTTCTCTCAGCAATTCCATTTTGATGTGGTGTTCTTGGTGCAGAAACCTATCTTTTAATTTCTTCTCATTACAATAGTTAGTGAACTCATTTGAAATAAATTCCCCTCCTCTATCTGACCTTAAGCATTTCAATTCCTTACCACTTTGTTTTTCTACCATAGCCTTATACCATTTAAACATTTTGAATGTTTTTGATTTATCTTTTAAGAACATAACTATCATCATTCTAGAATAATCAACTACAAACTGAATGAAATACCTATCTCCATAGTAACTCTTTGTCCTCATGGGTCCACATAGATCAGTATGGACTAATTCTATAATTGCATCAGATGTATGGGATTTACTCTTGAAACTTGACTTTGTCATCTTACCTTTTTGACAATTCTTGCACATGATATGCTTGGGCTTAGAAATGCTTGGTAAGCCTATGAATTTCTTTTATTTCTTATCTTTATCATGTTTTCAAAATTCACATGACACAATCTCTTGTGCCACACCCATATGTCTTTGTTTCTATCCATCAAACAGGTGGTGTTAATGTCATCAAGATAGAAAAGGTTACCTTTTGTCTGTTCACCAGTTCCGATCAACCTTCCTGATTCATTGAAGATCTTTGCCTTCTTATTTTAAAATGCTACTCGGTGACCTGTATTATTCAGCTGTGAAATACTTAATAGATTATAATTCAGTCCTTTTACCCAGTAAGCATTTTCACATTTGATCAGGTTATTCAACATTATAGTTCATTTACCTTCAACTGGACAAGGTGTGTCATTACCCATTCTTACTGATCCACCATTATAGTATTCAAAAGTTTCAAACTTTTTCTTATCACCAGTCATGTGGTGAGTGCAGCCACTATCTATGATCTAGACATCATTCTTACTAACCTTAGATATGAGTGTAGTTTCTACATACCTTTCTTCTTCTTCGTCTGATTCATCCTTCATGGGTACAAATACCATCTCAATGTCTTCTTTAGATTCGGTGTCAGTTTCATCAACTCTATTCTCAGCTAGGTAACAAGCTTTCTTCCCTTTGTCCTTGTTGTCTCATGTATCTCTCCTATCAGATTTTCAGTTGCTTTAGGAATCTTTGTTATCACCTCTATCAAACTTCTTCTCATAAGATCTATCATTACTTCTGTCATCTTTTCTTTTGTTAGGACATCTTGCAGCAAAGTGTCCAACCTCTTTACAATTAAAAAATACAAGTGGTAATTTACCTTTGTATCTACATTTGCCTCTCTGCAATCTTCTTTCCATTAGTGCTTCAATCTTATCAAGATCTTGATCATCACTATCACTTTCACTATCATTCCTCATAGTGTTTTTATGACTTGATTTACTTATTTTCAAGGAATATTTGAATGAAGACTCTATAGATGGTAAGACACTATTATCAAAGTTATTCACTTCAAATGAAATTAGTCTACCAATCAGACTATCTAGAGTAACTGTATTGTTAGCAAATGCTCTCATTTCTTGTATAGCAGATACTCTAATAGCATATATAGGGAGTAAGGTTCTTAAGATTTTACTTACCACTGTCTCCTCTTCAAGTACACCTCCAACTCCTCGGATGGCATTAGCTACCTCTTTTATTCTACATCTATACTGAGTGATATTTTCTCCTTCTTTCATCCTTAGATCATCAAACCTCCCTCTTAGGCTTTCTGCCTTGGCTCTTAGTACATTAGCATCTCCTTCATGTACTAGCTTCAATTTATCCCACATTTTCTTCGCAGAGGTGCAGGTTTTGACATCTTCAAAATTAGCGTCGGAGAGTGAGGAAGAAAGCTCTATCATCATGCAATTATGCGCATGCTTTTCTCTCAATTTCTCAAGAGTGTGAGGTCTTGTAGGAAACACATATTTAGTATCTAGGTGTTGAGTAATATCATTACCAATACCTGATAGGTGGAGTCTTATTCTACTTTTCCATGATGCAAAGTTGTCTTTATTCAACTTGGTCACATCTCGCTTGTTCATATTGTGATCTTTTGCTTGAGTTGTTAAACTCCCTTTCTAAGCACACAAGCTCTGATACCAATTGTTAGAATAACTGAGAGAGGGGGGGTGAATCAGTGGCCTAAAAAATATTCCAATAAATCAACCCAAAAACTTAGTACCACATTATTAAGCCTCTAGTTATCTTCAATCTTATAAGATTAATGCCTTCAAATATACTTATCAAATAACTTCTGCTCAGAATGCTTTGTTAAACCTTATTCTTAATGTTTATCGATTAGTAGTCTTTCATTTACCAAAAAATAGTAAATTACTTAGAGTATACTGATCAATCTAGATTAGTTATGTGTAATTCAAAACACAAAATTAATGACTCATAAACACATTGACACATGGATTTTTAACCTGGCAACCCTGTTAAGGGAAAACCCACTTGGGACCAGTAACCCAAATTTTTCACTCTTCTCAAGTGAGCTCGATAAAGAGCCAACCCTGTTAAAGGTTAAAAACACACTGTTAGGTGTGACCTTGTTAAAGGATTTAATAGAATAGTTTGTCACTTGATATCGAGCATCTCTATGCTACATTCTATGACCAAACCCAGTGTAGTTTGTCAAATGGTATCTAGCATCTCATGCTATCTTCATGATCAAACTTTTTTATACTCCTTGGGATGTATCTCAATTTAGAAAGGATCTTTAAATCCTACTCGGTTAAGAGACTTTCCGAATCAATGGTTAAACTAAAACAGTAAATTATATGTTCACACATACAACTTAGACTTGCTGATTTTCAGATCTATTGTAAGCTCATTTTACCTTTCTGATGAATGTATCTTTTCAATACCTTTGTTCCACTTCTTTGTACTTGGTGATGTTTTTCTCTTTTTCTCGGTGTCTACAAAAATCTTTAGCTCTTTCCTTAGCTTGATTGATCAGGACTATATGAAGTTGTTCTTCATCAGTTTCTCTTCAGCATCCTCTTTTCTATTCACTCCCCTTAATTCTTAATGAATTAAGTTGTCTCTTATAGACATGATATCATCGTTTCTAGGTTCTTGACCCTTTTTATCTTGGCATGATCCACAATTCTCGCCAATCTTTGACTTAAAGCATAACTCCTATTTTATCTCGTAGAAATCTTCTTGCCAACTGGATAAAACAACTTTTCATCTTTTACTTATCTATGGATTTAACTTGTCTCTTAAAACAATGTCAACAACCAGTTAAGTCTAACTTTAGCTCTGTCAACTACATATTTTATCATTTCTGAACTCCAGTTAACTTCGGTGTTTTAACTCTTTGATAGCTTCGGTCAACACTTTTGTTCTCCTCAGGATTCTCTTTCGGTGTTGTCTTTCCTTCGTGGTTGTCCGTCGGGTAACACTGTAATTCTAGCCGTCGGTTATGCTTTTGATTCTGCTCATCAGTAATGCTTGTCAGTTTTCTTTCTCGGGCATCAGTGTTAATTTTCTCTCAGGTTTCTCTGTCCGTTAGGTTCCACTAACCATCGGTGTTGTAGTCACTTAGTGAATGTTGATCTATTATGCATTACTGAAAGCATAAACTTTTATCTCTCTGATTCTCTGAAGTCTTTGACACTTTTAATATAATCGATTAGATTATATCAAGTTGACATAAATGACAATACAATCTATTAACTGATTTAATGTCTTGCATTATCTTTCTGCATTTCGGTGATCAACTTAACATCTTCAAACATTCAATTAGTTACATGTCATCAATCTCCATATTAGACTGTAAGACTTTGTCTTTACTAAGTATAGTCTTTGTGGGTGCCATTCCCACTGTGGTTTTTCCCTAATAGGGGTTTCCATGATAAAAAATTCTTTTGTTTTGATGTGCCATATGGTTTTTATAGATCAGTACTTTATGTTCCTACATGCTTTATTATGAAGTTAAATACTATTATGTCTTGCAAGTTCTTATATGTTTAAAATTATTTCAAACAAAGGGGTTTGGAATCTTATTGTTAAAAGTATGAATTTATAGAACACTAATTCAACCCCCCCCCCCCTCTCAGTGTTCCTTCTTACTAACAAATTCCTTAATCCTTTTGTGCCCATGTGCATTCGTTTTATGCCCCTATGTGTTTCTTTCATGGCCCTGTGCATTATTTTCCCTTGTTCGTCATTTTCCCATGGGCATTATTTAGCAGATTTCCCTAGAGATCCTTTTGCATTGATTTGTACTATTTGCACCATTTTGTAGGTTTCCTTTGAGATGAGGTTTCCTTGTTTATCATTTTGCACCATTATTTATCTTGCAATGAGCGCCAATTTGCAGATGTCCTTACATCCTTTGGGATTGGTTGAACTAGCATGACACAACTTGCTAGACTATTTGACCTATTCCATTGAATTGATACATTTTTAAGGTGGGGTTGACTGGCATAACATAATTTTCTTGACTATTGATTCCATATTTGCATTGAGTTCTCTTTTAGGGTGAGTGGAACTAGCATAACACATGTTAGTCTTTCTACTCCTTCCTATACTTTTATTCCATGGATCACCTAGCATAACACAACTTGATAGCCTATTGGATTCATGGTTTCTCTATTCTTAATGATCTCATAGCTTTGCTAGTAGGTTAGATCCTGGAGTCTTAACTTGCTAGCCTATTGGATTCATGGTTTATCTATGCTCCATGATCTCATAGATTTGCTAGTAGGTTAGACCATGGATTCATATCTTTTCTTTAGCATTACTCTATCCCTTTCCATGTGACCACTTGTACTTTTGCAATAGCTTTTGAACATGATGCTAGCAGTTGAGATATTAACTCTACTAAGGTCTCTTCAACTAGTTGATTTGGAGTCTTATTTTTAGTATTGTATGACTTGAGATCCTTCATTTAAGGGCTTGTGACCCTAAACTGAGTGATATCTTATCTCTTTGTATTTTTCCCATGATCATATTTTTTCTCTCTTTCTTCTACTTTATTGTGATCATGAGGTGGACTCATCCTCCTACTAAAGTGGGGGCTAAATGTACCATTCTAGAGTTGCATCATTATGTAATTCCTCATTTAGCTTAGTCTCATTTTAGCATTTATGGGCTCCCACATTAATTTATGGTACTCTGGCCTTGATTATGTTTTCCATTATAGTATCCCATCTTCAAGGAGGACCCTTGGCCCATATTTTGAGGCTTTTAGTTGGGAACAATTCAACCTAGCCAATTTATTCCTCTATTTTTTCCCCAAAATTTGAACCGAGTGGTGGTCTTAACAGTTGAGCGAGAAATTCAAACTCCCCTCTTCTTCCTTCAAGTTTTGAGATCCAAAATGTTTCTAAGGTTTATATAAGAAACCTACCTCTCATCATTTGAACAAAAATATGATAGGCAATCCTAACCTCAAGTGCAAGTTCAATCTATTTGACATCTCAAGCATTCTAAGGCATATTTCACGCATCCAAGACATTTCCAAGGAAACCTTCTCCATTATAGAAATATTATCTCCTCTATTTAAGTCCAAGTAGAGGAGACCATGGTTAAGGAAGAAGATCATAGCATAACCATCCATTTACAAAAATTCAAGCATTCAAGTCATTCTCCTTTTCCAAAGCATGCATTATGAAAAATTAAAACAATCATTGTGAAATACATCTCTTTCGTGATTTTGTTTTAGATTTCTGGGTGGATTCAAGTTATTGCATGAATATTTGCGGTCACATTCAAAGAAGTATTACACCATCAAAGTATAAGACAATTTATGTTTTAGATCTAGCTTCTTCTTTGTACCAGCATGCTTTTAATTCAAGTATTTTTCATTTCAATTTCAAGGTCAATTCCAATATATGGTTTGACTAAGGAAAAACTCACTCCACACAATAATTTTTCTCTTTGTTTGTGTAGGAATAAGTGGCACCAGCTTCAGGATCAAATGTGGAAATTAAAGGATCTCAACTATAGTCTACAACTGAAAATGATCAAAAGTGTAGGGAACAAGTCAGACCCAACCAACTTAGTATCAAGAACAAGTCATCCCAACCAACTAAGTCCCTTCGGTTCAGATTCAAATTGAATATGTAGGTTATTTATTTTCTTAGAGATTCATTTTTACATCAAAATTGGACTATCTAATTCCTATCATCATGCGCATACAGAAAGTCAACCTTTTCCATATTTTTTCCCCAAATTTCGTATCTCTCCATTAATTATTCCATTTCTATTTTACATTGAGTGGAGGATCATTGTACCCATTCAGTGCTTGAACCTTCTTAAGCCTACTACGTCATCTATATTCTGAATGTGGTAGAATAAATAAGATCACCACACCCCTCCTATCCTATCATGGTTTCTTTTATTACAATAAGAAAAATATTCCCCCTTTACATCATGCCTACTTATTATTATTATTATTTTGTAGTTGATAGATTTGTAAAGCAACATTTTATACAACCCTTCAATCTAAGAGTTATTACTCCCACTAATCAATGTAAGGGAGTCACCTTTGTATTTCATGTTTCTATGACCTAAAAAAGTAATGATCTTAAGACATTCAAAAATTAATAATGGTTTCACTTGATTAAATTTACTCTTAAACATAATGTGATGCCAAAAGGCCATAGTAACACTAGTTGATCTAGAGTCGCTTTAGCAATTTCATTGAAATTCAATTTATAAAAGCCTTTTTGAGGTGAGGTAAGACAACATTATGCTTAAAATAAATATGATTTCCTAAATATTGGAAACATAATTTTGAAAAGATTAGAATATTTCTAGGTCCATATTTATGATCTTATTGAAAGTGAGACATAGAAGCCTCTAACTTAAATAAAATTATCCTTCAATTTCTCCTCTACTAGAGTAACGTCATTATTAGTGAGGATTATATTAAGAATATAATATTTCGTTATAGGATCAAAAACCCAAGAGCATATTTTCCAAATAAATCCTTTGTAAAAGAATACCTAATTTGAACTACCTTGAAGTTACACAATCTTTGAAGGTTTGGAATTTGTTTGACAAAATATAAATATACAATATCATGAATAAAAAATATTTTTCTTAAGAGAAAAACTAAATTGAAAATACTATAAGGAAAGCTTCATGCCAAATATCCACACTTTGAGTTTGTAGAGAAAAGATAATTTTATTTACTTATTAGAGAAGACAAAACCTACAACATAAATCACATAGAAGCTCTTCCAAGATTAACTTATAGAAAAAGAAATAAAAAAAAAGTAAACATATAGAAAACATGATATAGATAGCTAACTATAATATCATTATGCATGCATCACCAATGACAATGTATGATGGGGAATGAAGTTCATGTAGGTAAATTCATTTACATAAAAATGTGATCTTGCAAATCCACCACCCATAGGAAGAAATTTGTAGGCAAAATTTCCGAAGAAATGACTCGAGACCTTTTGAATGAAGAATGAAGGAAAGAAAATTACCTAAGGAAACTAGTGCCCATATCAGACACTAGTACCCAAAGATGACACTAGTGTTAGTACTCAAGTGTTTTAGTATGGTGTTGGAGTACCGATCTAGAACTATAGTTCAATTCTAGTACCAGAGTCCCTATGAGGCATTTTAGTCTTAGGCTAGTGTTAGCATCCTAAGTAGTGAACAAACCAAAGCTAGGCTTTCGTCCTTAGGACATGCCAAAAACCTAAAAACTATTTACAAAGGCACATGACAAAATTCCAACCTAGAAAAATTAGAAATAACTCAAGTCAAAACTAGGATTTTATTTTTCAAGTATAAGACTACTATGATATGTGTAGGACACCTATGAGATGCATATGAGAAGGTTCAAAGAGGTGTTGTGACCTCTCCAAGGCTCCAACATGCTTCCTTAACAAAGATGGACAAGGGGGAGGTGGGTTTCACACTTTTTGTCTACTCCAAGGTTGCAAAAGAGTCCCTAAACAAACCTTTAAATGAGTTGATTCCCTATTAAGGGACACTTAAAAACCTACTAACCATTTAGGTCCAGGAACACCATACTAAGCCATTTTATAAACACATTTCCCATTTATAAACCAAAATAAAGATACCTAAGTTCATTTCAAAACCAACTCATGAAAGCATAAAAATCATACAATAGCAAGTGTGCTCAAATCCAACACCTAGACAACTAACAAGATCCACTTGTGGTACCACTTAAGGAATATATTACAACTTGTCTTGCTTAGGGGGGTCCAATGATTTTGATTACATCAAACAATTTGAGGACTCAAATATCCTTCATAATCAATCACATCAAATGTGCAAAAGAAATAAAACATGGAGAAACCTTTACCAACTTAATAGCATCCTTAAATGTGTACATGATCCTCTAATCCCTAATGGTTTTTTCTATGCCAACCAACCTTGTGGGACAAAGATCCACTCGCACTCTGGTCACAGAGTCCCAATACACACACACACTACACATAGCAGTAGGTATACTCATATCAGACACATAATAAACACATGGAATGCATAGAATACAGTGTCATTGATCACCTCAAGACATGACCAAGAAGAATCAAATACACCTCTCATAAAAGATGAAGTTAGTAAACCATACAAGTCTCTATGATCCTTGAGCAAGCATATCTTCCACACTCATCATGATTCTATAAAATCACCCCAGGGCATGGTTTTTTCTTTGGAAAATGAGGGTAAAATTTTATTCAGAACAAAACAGAAAGAAAAAAGCAAAAGGTCCAAGGCCATACAAGGAGAACTAGCAACTAACAAGAAGAGGTTCCAAAAATAACCCAACCAAAAAAACAACTACACTATTCTATCCTCCCTAATTAACTTTTCCAAAGTATTAATATACTTAGGACCTAAGAGGCCCCAATCCTCCACAACCCACCTATCCAACTTCTCAGAAGCCCATTTAGCTAGACAATCAGTCACTCTATTCCATTCACGAGGAATGTGGCAAAAAGAAATATGATATAAAGAAGAAGACATATTCGAAATTTATTTTACCGCCAAGGCCAACTGTCAGTTAGCTTCATCTAGATCTTGCATATTCAACACGTCAATTAGAATCTGAGAATCAGATTCACAAACAATCTTCTTCCAAACAAGAGAACATCCTTTTTCAATATCATAAAGAACATCTACAACCTCCATAATTTTATTAGAGTGGTGTCCCTTGTAAGTAGAGAAGAAAAAACACACCCCAAGGCATGGTTAGGCATCATTATCTTGATTCATTTTAATTCCCATATGTTCATTTGTTATCACTTAATTAAGAGACTTTCACATAAGATATTTGGGGCCCCCTTTGCGCCTTAACAATTGTTTAAAACAACTCCCTTCTCTCCAACACCTACATCATTAGCTTGTCCCATTCGCCCAAAATCAAAAGTGACACGAGAAACAAGAGAAGAATTTTACCTCAACAAATTTTTCAATATAATCTTAAGAGGATCTTTATGGAAATCCATGAAGGGGACTCATTTTACCCCATTCTAAAACTTTTTGTTTCAAAATTAAAATTAAAATTTTATTGAATTTTTTTTCGTATAAATTAGAAATTTTCAAAAGCTCTATTGATGAGATGTTAAATTATTTATTCTCAAATTGAAAAAAAATCATAAAACTAGAAGTACCCTTGGATCCAAAAATGCACAACACCTATTTCATGAATTCAATATTGATTTCCATAAATTTTCAAAAAGTTGGGTATTGTGAGGAGACAAAATTGATTTTTTTTTGACAAAAATGGATTAAGTTAAACGACTCTAATTTCCCTCATTTGTAAATCAGAAGGGAGGTTCAATGCTCCATTAAGGTTGAGTATGGCATCCAAAGAGAAATGGATTGAAGAAACAAGAAAGGGAGAGAGAAAATGCCTCTATTCATACACACACACACACAATCTGATTTTTCCTTTTGAATTCCACATCATTTGATGAAAACAAACACTCATAAGATCAAGCACCCTTTAATGATCTAACTCTTGTCCCATCCAGATCAAATCCCACCCTTTAACATTCACATATGAGAAAAAACAATTCAATTTTCAAAATGGCATGGATAGTGGTTTTGGGCAACAACTCTTAAAAAATGAATGAATAAATAAAATGATAGTTCCTTCTCTTTTTATTTCATCTTCTATTTACTATTTTCTCATTTTATTTATTTTCTATTTTATTCTGTTTCCAAAAAATGCAATTAAGCAGAATAAACATTCAACACAAACATTTTTGTTTTATTTATCATCATGATTAACTAAGCATAAACATTCCCTTCCTCAGAGGATTTTTCTAAAAAAATAATTAACTACATTTTCCCCCTTTTTTACGGAAATAACACATTGGATATAAAAGTGATATTTTAATTCATCAAATATTCTTACAATTGACAAAAAAATCATCGTTTAATCCTTAATAAATTTTATTTAAAAAATCTATATAAATCTATATCATTAAATTATATCAAACAATTATGAGTAATTCACAACATAGACATTTTAAAACGACCTTAAATTCAAATTTGAGTTAACACTAGTTCACAACAGAGACTATATCTGATTCAATTAGAATTGAGTATAACAATGAAAGTGCTAAATGTGACATCTCCAAATATAACCACTATTGTCGAATAACTCAACTTGTTTAGCCAAGTGAAAAAATAACCCTATACTTGTAACCACTCAACACCAATGTCAAAGGTACTTGCTCAATGCATATATAGTTGAAACACAAGATAATCACCCAATGGAGTATAACATCATAAACATGTGAATCAATGAATATAATTACCTAGAATTATGATCATGTTTAATCAAAACATTATAATTACACGTCGATAAACTGAAGAATTCAAATAACCTAGACACCATTGATATTTTTAGTAGCTAATATTAGCCAATTGGCTAATTTTTTTAATTTGAGAATCCAAATTTGGCTAATAATTCAAGATTTAAGGCAACCTAAATCACCATATTTTTACAAAATTTTATTTTAGAAATATTTAAATAGCCAAATAATTTATTTTATTAAAATTTTGAACTCAAAGATTTGCCACAATATTTGATACATGATTATATTCGATTCACCCAAATTTTACAAGTTATTTTACAAATCTAAATTAATTCACCAATAATATATCATAATTATTAGTTAGTGTAGGATTATATCACCAACATTTAGTTGTCATTATTAATTTAAAATATAGTGTAGTGATCGTCATTATATTCCATGAAGTAAAAATGTTACTATTTGATTTTTAATGCTTATGGGGGCTGAAATTTCCTTTGCCTTGTTGATCTCAATAGAAATCAATGGCCTTGAAGAAATTTTGGGTCCCATTAGAATTAAAAAATGTCATTACATTTATCTCATACGATATAATGAGGTTTATTAGATTACATTTTAATAAATGGTAGCAACTAGATATTATAGAGTTTATCCCTTAAACTTGTCAAAGATTTCTACATGTAGCCCAATAATTTTTTATAAGATTTTGATTTTTTTTAAATGAAAGTATTTTCCATATTGATTAATGAATTTCTTGCTATTGTTTGATATTCGCCAATATTTTCTACCAAAAAAATGTGATTCAAAAATAATTGCCAATAAGAATTTAAAAAAAATAAAAATAAAAAAATTTAGAGATTCGCCAATAGAAAATAATTTTTTTTCAAGAAAATGAAAGATTCGCCAAGCTTTTATATCTTTTTTGGTATCCCTACTAAACACATAAGCATATAGAACACCAACAACCAATATGTTGAGGAACCACATCTCGAAACATATGGGTGGTCCAAACACACTAATCATAGAAAGCATAAAAGTTAAGAACAATAGTAACAATAAAATAATGAAATTGAACATCAATACACATTCAAAGCAAGCAACACAAAACATGACCTATGCATCCCCTTACACAATAAAAAAAATACTAAGATCCAAACATCTCAAGGATGCAAACAAGACTATCATTACAAATCTTCTTTTCAACGAAAATAGATGAAATATTCAAAGGTCAAAAGGTTTTGTCCAATATACAAACACATCTTAAGATCCTCGAGGAGTTGAGGGATGAAAGACAAGGCCAAAGATCTATAGGAATCCATGGTGAATGATATAAGAAGCAAGCATAGACAAGAAAGGGTAGCAAGGTGCATATCAAGGGGTAACAAATAATGAAAACCTAAGCCTTGGGTGTCAAAGCAACAAAAAAATTATTTGATATTAAAGATAAAAGTGCTCAAAAATATTAGATTTGAAATAACAAAGTAAAAGGACAAATCTCAAGCCAATGCTTAAGGAGTGTAAGATCAAATGAGTTCACCAAAATTAAAGAACCAAAAGTTTTATAGCAATTTTGTTCTATTTAAGCTAGGAAAAATAAATACAAATAACATTTATAATTAAATTACCATAACTTAAGGAGATGATTCTAAAACATTATAAGCACTATATGAAAATTAACATAATATTAGGGTACTTAACTTCATTTATGATAAAGATATGTTGTAACTTATATCTAATATTCCAGTTTTGTTCTCTAATTTAAAACCAGATTTTTATACTTCACCAATTTGAGGAATTTAGGTTTTGTAGGTATGTACTTAAAGCATGTTGAGAAATTTGTGGATGTTGAATGACATTCTTTAAGAGCCGTCACCAACCTTGTTTAAGGCCTTCGTTCCAAGAACATTCCATTTCTACCTTTATCATAGCTATATTGGTGTTACTCCATTCTAGTATCAGCTTCGATTCAAGGGCATATGTAATGATGTTTTGAGGAGGTTCCTACTCCCATAGCCTTGACAATATTTGCATCTAAAAGATTCACAGTTAAAGATTCAATTAATGCTCATCAATGTATGAAATTTGATTTCTAGTGTAATGTCTTTAACAAGGGTTTACAGATATCAAGACAACTATGATTGTAAGAGCAATGTCCTTCAACAAAACTTTAAATAAAGACAACTACAAATGTAAGCATAGGTTGTTGAATAGGCTGAATAACTGAGAGGGGGGTAAATTAGTTATTCCCACACAACTTTACAAAAATTTATCTCTGTTGGTTAACACTTAAATAGTTCCAATAACAACTTAAGGTTTGTCAATTTAGCACATTAAACATCCACATAAAATAACTTGAAATGCACATGAAAAATGAATAGAGAACACAAGATTTTACATGGAAACCTCAAGATGGGTAAAACCACGGAGAAGCTAATTCTCATGAAATGTAAAAATGCATGTTAAGGTGACACCAAAAGATGATTTGATACAAAAGACTCACTGTCAGAAATGCTCTCTAGAAGAAGGCTCGCTGCCAATACACAAGGGCTCATTGCCAATACACAAGGGCTCACTACCGATACACAAGAGTTCACTGTCGATACAAGGGCTCACTGTCAAAAGATATGAAAAGGAATAGAGTCCACCTCTAAGATCTACAAACTTCTCTACACGAACACGAATCTCCTTCGCAAGAATTCATAGTCACTTCTCATATACTTCACACTTGTATATTACTTGTATATATTCTCTATCTTACTTGAGTCCATGCCTTATTTATACAACACCATGAGATCCACAAGGTCAGATACACAATTTGAAGTAGGTCACACCAAAACATTTCCACGGTGGGAAGGAATGAAATGAGGACCACCTTGACCAATACAACACGCCACACTACACAACACCTTCTCCAAGGTACACATTACAAAACTAAAGTTGGAACCAAAACACATCCATATAGAATCGAGCATACAATCTACCACAATGTAGATTCCAGGGACCACAAGCTATCGGTGAACACGCCAAACACTCCAACGATACGCCAAACACTCCAACTGATACAACAATCTATTGGTACACAACAACCAATACAACACTATGCCCAAAACATAGTAACCGATACAACAGAAGCTGAGATATGAGTATGTTGACATCAATGACAACCATTAATGACAACACCATTGGAAAGTATCAACTTCACATTCTAACAATCTCACCCTTTGTCATTGATGGAAACATTCATCAATAAGAAAGCACAAAAACAACTAGGAAACTTCTCCCCCTTTGACAACAATGACAAAGGACCAGGAAAAAACTCTCCCTTGCTGAAATACTTTGCTCTCCCTAAGAGGAAGCCTCCAAGCACCGATCTAGAAAGATATAGCTATGGAAAGTATTGGATCAATGCACACACCAGTGCATCTAGTGAACACTAAGAAGGGGCAAGACCCCCAACTTACCTTTAAGATACTCAAAAGTATCTTTGCACAAAGGTTTGGTGAATATGTTTGCAATTTGCTTCTTTGTAAGTACATGCTCCATCTTTACTGCACCTTCTTCCACCTTTTCTCTAATGAAGTGATATTTGATGTCAATATGTTTTCTTTTGCAATGCATTACTAGATTCTTTAACATACTTATCGCACTGGTATTATCACATATGATAGGAATTAGTCCATCAAAACTGATTCCTATATCATCCAATGTTTGTTTCATCCATAACACCTGAGTGCGATATGAGGACCCTGCAATATACTATGATTCAGTAATGGATAATGTTATAGAATCTTGCTTCTTGCCTAACCTAGCAACTAACTGAGAGCCAAGAAAGAATGCTCCACCACTGGTACTTTTGTTGTCCAAACAACTTGCCCAATCTGCATCTGTATATGTTGTCAGTAAAAAATCTGATTTTGTAGGGTACCATAACCCCATATCTTATGTCCATTTCAGGTATCTGAAAATCCTTTTTATTGTCATAATATGTGACTCTTTCGGTTCTTGCTAAAATTTGGTTGTCGTACATACTACATACATAATATATGGTTCAATAGCAGTGAGGTATAACAAGCCTCCAATCATCGACCTATACAAACTTGCATATGCTTTTGGTGATTCATCTTCCTTAGTCATCTTGCTGCTAGTAACAATAGGAGTGCAAACAAGATTTGAATTTTCTAAACCAAACTTCTTCAGTAACTCTTTCACATACTTGGATTAAGAGATAAACATGTCTTTACTGTTTTGACTAACTTACAATCCAAGAAAGAAATTTAATTCTCCTATTATTGACATTTCAAATTCCTTCTGCAAACTTCATGCACAAGTCATCTTTATCGCCAAGATGATGTCATCAACCTATACAACAACAATCAAAATATTTTCTGAATTTACCTTGAAGATCAGATTGTTGTAGGCCCATCCTTTCTTGA
Source organism: Thuja plicata (assembly GCA_018584345.1). Classification (NCBI taxonomy): domain Eukaryota; kingdom Viridiplantae; phylum Streptophyta; class Pinopsida; order Cupressales; family Cupressaceae; genus Thuja; species Thuja plicata. The sequence continues at coordinate 493,843 of MU228091.1, read as the reverse complement.
ATCCTTGACTGATCAAATATTTGTCCAGTTTACCATGCCAAATTCTAAGTGCCTGCTTTAGCCCATATAATGTCTTCTTCAAACTGCAAACAACATCAGGATCATTTTCTGATCTGAAACATTATGGTTGTTCAATGTATACTTCTTCCTTTAGTTCTCCATTTAGGAATGCAAACTTGACATCCATTTGATAAACTTTGAATTTCTTAAATGCCATAAACATCAAAAACATCTTAATAGATTACATTCGAGCAATAGGAGCATAAGTCTCCTCAAAATCAGTTCCTTCAATATGTGAGTAACCTTTGCAAACCAATCTTGTCTTGTTTCTTACAACTTTTCCATTCTCATCTAGCTTGTTCTGGTACACCCATTTTGTACCTATCACATTTTTGTCTTTCGGTATGGGCACAAGTTCTCAAGTCTGATTTTTTTCTATTTGATTTAATTCTTCCTTCATAGCATTAATCCAACTGACTAATACAAGCCTTTGTTGCAGGCTTGGGTTCAACTTCATAAAGTAAACACAACAAAGCATGATCTTGTGTTGCTTTACTTCTGGTAACAACTCCTATGTTCTTATCTCCAATAATCTAATTTTCTGAATGATGCTTATGTACATACCTTGGTTTCTTAGTAGTGGATGTTAGTGTCATTGTCAGCTGAATGTCATCTTCCTCTTTCTTGTCTTCTTTTCTTTGTTCTTCTGCATCAGATTCACATACTCAATGTGCCTTTCAAGAACCTTCTGAAAATCTTCATCAACCTTCACATTCGTGCTTTTGACAATCTTGTTCTGTCTTTTATTGTAGCACCGATACGCCTTGCTTCTAGTAGAATAGCCCAAGAATATTCCTTCATCGGCCCTACTATCAAACTTGCCAAGATTGTCTTCTTCTTTCTGTATGTAACACTTGTCAAAAATCTTGAAATACTTAAATGTCGGTACTCTTCCATGCCATAATTCATATGAAGTCTTGCCATACTTTTTCGAGTATAGAACTCTAATGAGCGTATATATAACAGTATGCAGTGCTTCTTTCTAGTAGATCTCTGGTAGATTTGCTTCTCCAAACATAGTTCTAGTTGCTTCTTGAATCGTCTAATTCATCCTTTCCACAACACCATATTGATCCAGTGTTCTTGCTATTGGAAATTGTCTCTTAATGCCATGCTTTTCACAATAACTTTCAAATGCATCAAATGTAAATTCTCCAACTTTATCAGATCTCAAACACTTAATGTTTCTACCACAATCAATCTCAACTCTAGCCTTGAATATCTTGAATTTCTCAAATGCTTCAGATTTATCCCTAAGAAATGAAACCCATGTCATTCTTGAATAATCATCAATGAATGGTATAAAATACCTTTCACCTTGAAAACTTCTTGTTTTGGTCGGACCACAGAGATCAATGTGCACAATCTCCAGCACACCGGTAGATGAATGATCTTTTGCCTTGAATGATTCTCTTCTTTGTTTCCCTTCTTTACAACTCTTGCAAATGATAATTTCTGATTTCTGCAGTCTAGGTAAATCTCTCACTACATGAGATGAACTTATTCTCATCAGATTATCAAAATTAATGTGACACATCCTCTGATGCCAGAGTCAACTGTCATCGGTCTGAGATAACAAGCAACATCCTTCATATGCTCCTTCTAGCTAGTACATATTCTTTACTGTTCTCTTTCCTATAGCAATTATATCTCCACATCTCTTCCTGATTTCACATCCTTCATCCTTGAAAATAACATCATAACCATTCTCACACATCTATCCAACACTCAACAGATTGTGACATAAACCTTTCACATAATAGACATTGTCAGTATTATTCTTACCATCAAATGTAGTAGATCCTTTACCAACAATATATGTTGCCTTATCATCACCAAATCTAACAGCACCACCATCATATTTTCTAAGTGATACAAATTTACTTTTATCTCCAGTCATATGATGAGAGCAACCACTATCAATTACCCAATCATTTTTGTTCCTTCTAGCATATAAATCAGTTTCAACATTATTATCAACTTTAGCACAGATGTTAGTGGTATCAATTTCATATTTCTCTTCTTCTTCAACATAAAACAAACAATCCTCGGTCTTTGATTCATCATATGAGATACTAGCACCTTCATTCACATAGTAAACCTTTTTATTGAATCTTTTGAATTTCTGTCTATGAGCTTTGTCAAGACATCTAGTAGCCAAATGACCAATCTTACCACACCTAAAGCATTTTAGGGGTAACATGCCTTTGTACTTGCCAATACCTTTCTTCAGTCTTCTTGCAAAGTTAGCCTCAAACTCTTCTTCATCATCACTATCAGGATCATCTTCTAATTTTGTCTCTAATCTCTTCTTGTCTCTTCCAAACTTCCTTAGCTCAAATGCAGTCAAGGTACCAAACAACTATTCTTTGGTAAACTTCTTAGAATCATACACCTCTTCAGTCGTTGAAATTTTGTCACTGTAATTGTCTAGTAATGTCATCAAAATCTTCTCCATGAAGTCCTCATCAATAATAGTGTCTCCTTGGTTCTTGGCTTCATTAACTGCATTCTCAACTCTTTGAAAATAGCTTTCAATATCTTCACTGTCTTCCATTCTCAGGTTCTCATAATGTCTCTTAGCTATCAACTTCTTAGATAACTTGACTCTGTCATTTCCTTCATAAATTTCCTTCAACTTTTCCCAAACTTGATGCAGTCAAGGATGGAGGATCCAATGAAGGATTGTCCAAACTTGCAGCAAATAACCACAACAGCGGAAACAACCAGATACACAAAAATATAATCAACATTCAGCTCATATATTATCTCAAAATATCAATTACATTCAACATGTCAAGTTGTAAGGCCTTCCCGGTTACAACCAATTACAAAGATAGATTTAAGATCTAATATAGATCTTCTGCAACACATACATTCATGATCCAGATTCTCAGATCCAACACTTGATCTGCCCTCCTAAATCTGATCTCCCTCTGATCCCTAAGCTAAGAACAAACTTCAACTTAAATACAAAAGGCAACCAATAGGTCAGCCTACAAAAACAATTATTGGAGAAACCCCTGACCTAGATTTAGGTCCACACAATCCCTAATGAGAGATCCACCATAAATGCCACAATCAAAATTAAATGCAGAATTCGCCCACCACATCCAACTTCCAAATAAACAACTCGGGCAGCAGATGACCGAGCAACAGAGTGACTCGGGCCAAGCATCACCGAACAACAGAAGACAAACCCGAGCGTCAGAAAATGAACCCAAAACAAGCATGCTCGAGTGACAGAAACCCGAGCATCAAAAAAATTGAGCATGCCCGAGTGACAAAACCCGAGCAATAGAAAAACAAAGTGTTTCACCGAGCAGTTTCCAAACAAGCAAAAGAAAACATATTTTTGGTTGAGCAAGATTGCCAAGGATCCTAGGATGCTCCTGCATCAGACACCCCAGGTAAAGAAGATGTTCCCATAAAGGAATCATGAACATCTTAAGGGAATCAGAACAGGTATTCCATACTTGTTTTTAACCCATATCTCCTCTTGCCCTTCATTCCATGTTGTCTTGACTCGGTCCATTGTCCCATTCAACAAATTCATCTGTCCTGCACTTTCCTCATATATTCTGTCTGCACCTGATAGTAGTTTACATCGATCATCCTTGGTACCTTTGATACTATCAGTCTTTTTCTGAACCACCTTCTCATCTAACTAGCTGATCAACTTATCATCAGCATCCATCTATGTCACTAGTGTCAACATCTGTTGCACTATCCTAGCCAAAAGTGTCATCTGTTTCTTAATCTCTGTAAGTTCCTTAGAGGTTTCATTCTCTCCTCTCTTCATATCCTCCTTCCTTTTACCCATAGGCTCGTCAATTCTCTTTTCCTCATGTTTTCAGTGTTATCCAGGAAACATCTGATAACTCCACATCCCTTAGTCCCTGCTTCTGGAAAAGGTAGAAGTTTTTGCTTGGATTCACCCTGCCTCACAACATAGGTATTTGCACGACCATCAAACATAACATGTCTGTCATATTGTCAGGGTCTATTGAGCAACATGTGACAAGCATCCATAGGCAACACATCACATAATATCTCATCATAATAAGATCCAATCTTAAAATTAACAAGGCATTGTTCCTCCACCCTAACCTTAAACACATCTTGTATCCAACTAATCTGATAAGGATTAGGATGTTTTCTTCTTCCCAAATTTAACTTACTAACCATCTCTTCTGAAATAAAGTTCTCAGAACTGCCACCATCAATTATGGCATTACATACCGTATCCTTGCACTTACATCTAGTTCTGAACAGATTCCTTCTCTGCACTAGTTAATTAATACATGTAGCCAACCTTCTAGTGATCAGAACTTCTCCTTCTTCTGCAGCATTCCCTGAATTTTCCTCGGTTGTCAGGGTGAACTTCTTTTGAGGACATGACCAAGCCCTATGTCCCTTCTCACCACACGGCAAACAAGTACCCGTGAAATCACTTCTTCCTCTTCTTCCATACCCACGATTATAATCCTTAGTGGTTTGACTACTGCTAGATCCTACCTCGGTCTGCTTAGGATTATCCACCACCTTACTCTCAATAGTTGTGTCATTGGTCTTACCACCTCGGTTTTTTTTATTCTGTCTTCTTTCAAACTTCTTGTTCAGCTTCTCCTCAATCTTCAGTGCCATCGGATAAGCATCTCATATGGTTGTCATCCGAACAGTAAGTAACTCTTCCTGAATACTAGGTCTCAAGCCATAGATATACTTAGCAACTTTCTCTTTGTCAACTTTTGAATGTCCAGTCCTAATCAAAATCTTATAAAACTCCTCGGTATACTCTTGCACTAACTTGTTTGTCTGCCTTAAACCTTGCATCTTCTTGAACATCTCTAATTCATAATCGATTGGGATGAATTGCTTCTTCAGCTTTTCAACCATTATGTTCCATCTGATGATCTTGTTTTTACCTCTCTGGTTTCTTTCCAATTGAACTTCTCTCCACCATATATTTGCATGACCTTTCAGTTTTGTCTTTGCAAACTGAACTCTATCAGGATCTTCAACTTCTTCATATTCAAAGTATTCATCCATCTAATTAATCCAATCAATCAATTCTTCTGGTCTAAGGCTTCTAGCAAATGTAGAAACTTCAATCTTAGGTATTTTCCCAATTTTAGACATGGCTCTCAAAAATCTGGCCTCCTCGAGATCTATGACATCTTCTATAGCTTCTTCAAAATGATCTTCTTCATCAGGCTCTTCACCATTAATTCGGTCTTCTCTAGGTGCATTCTTTCTTTGCAACTCCTCTCGCAGATCTTGCACCTGCTTCTGCAAAGCTCGAAAATCTTCAAGACTGAATTCCTCCTTAGGTTCTTCCACTGTGATCTCACGAATTTTATTTGGAGTCATCCTTGCTTCACCAAATTCCAGTAGTTGGAAACCTAACTCCTTCTCCAGCAATCTCACTGCTCTGATACCACCTGATGCAGTCAAGGATGGAAGATCCAATGAAGGATTGTCCAAACTTGCAGCAAATAACCACAACAGCGAAAACAACCAGATACACAAAAATATAATCAACATACAGCTCATATATTATCTCAAATTATCAATTACATTCAACATGTCGGGTTGTAAGGCCTTCCTGGTTACGGCCAATTACAAAGATAGATTTAAGATCTAATACAAATCTTCTGCAACACATACATTCATGATCCAGATTCTCAGATCCAACACTTGATCTGCCCTCCTAAATCTGATCTCCCTCTGATCCCTAAGCTAAAAACAAAATACAACTTAAATACAAAAGACAACCAATAGGTCGGCCTACAAAAACAATTATTGGAGAAACCCCCGACCCAAATTTAGGTCCACACAATCCCTAATGAGAGATCCACCATAAATGTTGCAATCAAAATTAAATGCAGAAGTCGGCCACCACATCCAACTTCCAAATAAACACTCGGGCAGAGGATGATCGAGCAACAGAGTGACTCGGGCCAAGCATCACCGAGCAACAGAAGACAAACCCAAGCGTCAGAAAATAAACCCGGAACAAGCGTGCTCAAGTGACAGAAACTCGAGCAACAGAAAAACCAAGCATGCCCGAGTGACAGAACCCGAGCAACAGAAAAACAAAGTGTTTCACCGAGCAATTTCCAAACAAGCAAAAGAAAACATATTTTTGGTTGAGCAAGATTGTTAAGGATCTTAAGATGCTCATGCATCAAAACTTCATAAGTTGTCTTCAATGAAATAACCTTAGCCAATTCGATCTTTGATAAAGAACTAGTAATAGCATACCTTGCTTTTCATTTTCCACATATTCCTCAATTTCATCAAGAGTAGTCGGTCCATTCTGTGAAGGAACATACTTTGACTCTACATGCTTCCATGTCTTGTAACCAACTGATACCAAGTATCCTTTCATCTAATCTTTCTATGAATTGTAGTCTAATCCATCGAACATAGGAATAGTCAATTTGTATGCCATCGAATCTGCCTCAAGCAGTGAAGCTCTTCACCGAGGAACCAGACTCTGATACCAATTGTTGAACGGGCTGAATAACTAAGAGGGGGGTAAATCAATTATTCCCACACAACTATACAGAACTCTCTCTGTCAATTAACACTTAGATTTGTCAGTTTAACACATTAAACATCCACAGAAAATATAAACATGAAATGCATAAGAACACCAAAATAGAGAACACCATATTTTAACGTGGAAACCCCAAGATGGGTAAAACCACAGAGAAGTTAATTCTCATGAAATGTAAAAACACATGTTAAGGTGACACCGAAAGGTGATTTGATGCAAAAGGCTCACTGCCAAAAATGCTCTCTACAAGAAGGCTCACTGCCAATACACAAGGGCTCACTACCGATACACAAGGGCTCACTACCGAAAGATATGAAAAGGAATAGAATCTGCCTCTAAGATCTACAAACTGCTCTACACGAACACGGATCTCCGCATGAATTCGCAGTCACTTCGCATATACTTCACACTTGTATATTACTTGTATATATTCTCTATCTTGCTTAAGTTCATGCCTTATTTATACAACACCATGAGATCCACAAGGTCGGCTACACAATTTGAAATAGGTGGCACCAAAACATTCCCGCAGTGGGAAGGAATGAAATGAGGACCACCTTGACCAATACAACATACCACACTACACAACACCTTCTCCAAGGTACATGTTACAAAACCAAAGTTGGGACTGAAACACATCCATATAAGATCGAGCATGCAATCTACCACAATGTAGATTCCAGGGACCACAAGCTATCGGTGGACGCGCTAGACACTCCAATCGATACAACAATCTGTCAATACAACAATCTGTCGATACACAACAACTGATAGAACACTATGCCAAAAACATAGTAACCAATACAACAGAAGCTAAGATATGAGTCTGTTGACATCAATGACAACCATTAATGACAACACCATTTGAAAGCATCAATTTCACATTCTAACATAGGTTCCCATGGTCATATTCAAAGTTTCTAATATTGTCCAACACAAAAAACAAGGAGATTATCTCATCTAATCTGAATTTGAACATTCAAATTATTTGTTTGGGGAGGTCCACAGGACTATCTAGAATCTAGAGCCCCGTGCCCCTCTAGATATAGAGATCCTCTCCCTAAGGCATATTTTTCATAGAAAGGTTTGAAGGCTTAAGCCTCCAAAATGTTCCACACTTGTGAAGAACCATTGGATATGAGTGAAGATTTCATCCCTATTTGTTGGACTCACAAAGATTACTATGAAGAATATTGTTCTAGAGATATCAAAAAATCTTGATCACTTGATTTACATTTAGATTTATCCCATGCATAAATAAATGACTTGTCAAGGAACTATTAAAGAATTAAAAGAAAAATCCTCTTCTACACATGGTTTTTCCAATTTGATTCTGCACCAATTAGTTTCAAAGAACAACCATTCTTCAACTTTATGATGCCACCAATAAAGTCTATGTAATTGTGTATGCACTAGAATGATACTAAACCTACTTGAATGTAGGGCAAATCTAGGATATAATAACTTAATATTTGAATAAAACAAGTCAAATCTAGTGCAAATATTAGATGAAAGTGATGGGTGTGCAATTTGTGTACTACAATTAGGGTTAGAGATGCATAATTAGATAAGGAGAGTAAAGAAATAGTTATCTAAAATAAGATAATGACTTCCTCCTTAGGTTGCCACAAACTGAGTCTAGGGTGAAGAGGTTAAACAAGATCTATATATCTAAATCTCATAGTTTTCAAGTGCCCAATGCAAGTGCAAAATGATATATATTATCATTCTTGTTGCTAAATGAGGTTATGACAAGGTCTAGTCTACAAGATAGACTTCCCAGCAAAATCTTTAGAAGACACTAAATACTAGAAACTATTAGCTTCCAAATTGTAACTGTAATATTCTTGATTTGAATGGTGTGGGGTATGTGCTTGTATGCTAATACTCGTTTATTCACCATAGTCAAAAATTGTTAAAAAGATCATTGCTGTGGATTTTGCGAAAGGAATGGAGACAAGGATTCCCTTTCAAGAATCTGCAATGAAGAGCCCTTTCATTTTTGGGCCAAGCTTGCTTCACTTATAGTAATCATGCATTCTTGTGTATGGGTTTCTGTTGAAAACACAGAAATGCAAGTAAAGAGTGACCTAGCTAATCAAACAAATCTCTGTATTTTTCTTGTTTTGGAAGGTGTAGGAATTGTACAACTATATATAACTTTTAAACAATACAACTTTCTTTGTCGCCCAAGCTAGATTTATCTTATTTGTATATACAAGGTTGTAAATAACTGAAACATACCCATTCAAGGGTCCTTTCTCCTCGGAAAAGGCTATATACTTCAAGGTCAGCCAGTATGAGCTTTTATCATATCGTATGAATCACAGTAAAATTGCAAATTACAAAGCTATTATGCAACATGGTGCAATTAAGGAATTGAATATAAGCCATTATTAAAAGTTTCTATGGATTTAGCACACATACAATCAACCATATTCAAAGTATTTCAAAGCTGTAGTGCTTATTTAAAGCTCCCATATAGATCAGGTATACATTAAAAAAAACTATTGCTCGGTCAATTATGAAATAGAGAATATTGGAATTGCAAAGCTCAATGAAGGAAAAAAATATGCAATATTCACCAAAAAATCTAGTATGGGTGAGACACTAAGGTGCATTAGATTAGCAGGAAAATTGACGAAAAGAACAATTAAGCTTTATGTTGCTGAATCTGTGATTTTGAAAAGAGATGTGAAGAACCCTTAGCCATGATTGAGAATTCAATATTCATACAATGGCCCGGCATTCCAAATTCACATTGAGCTAAAATGAACTTTGCATTCTTTCCAAGGCAGAACCATGGATACGAATGAAAGTATGACATGTAAAAAGTAGAGATGGTTTAAAAACGCATTACCAAAATTTTGAGAATTATAACATGATCATGATCTTCCTTAATGTTACTTTGCCATCATCTATGTTGCACTCATTTTACAACCAGATCAGATGAACGGATGATAATGCAATCATTTGATTATAAATTATTTCTTGATATATTTATTTCCTCCATTTGTGCTCCAATTTTTGGGGATAAAAACCCAATAAAACTGTAGAGTGTAGAACATATACAATCTGAAACAAAAACAAGGTGAAGGGGAACAAAAACAATATGTAGTATTTTCACCTGGGAAAACCCTTTCAAGTAAAAAAAAACTCAGCACAGCATAAATCTACTATTGCAAAAAATTCAGCCATTCTTCAATACAATAATAAATCTCTCTTAATTTACCCTTAAGCATGTGTAGATATAAATAGGCGCATCAAAAGCAGTTTCACTACATTCCATGAAATCGTAGAAAAGATAATCCAGAAAACAAAGATTCAGATAATTGCTTCACAATTTTCCAATCAACTTGCAAGGTTAATTCAGTATATAACTCTTATCCAGCACAATGAAGCTGTGATTTCTTGGTCGGAACATTTCACACTGCAAGATCTAAATAAGTTGGCTTAGAAATACTTTATCTTAATTATTTGAGGCTTAATTCCAAGGTAGCTAATTCATATACTGTAACTGTAAAGGGTCTTCAACTTCAAAGACATGTAATTGAAAAGCTACATTGAAACCTGAGTTAATTCAGTATACAACTCTTATCCAGCACAATGAAGCTGTGATTTCTTGGTCGGAACATTTCACACTGCAAGATCTAAATAAGTTGGCTTAGAAATACTTGATCTTAATTATTTGAGGCTTAATTCCAAGGTAGCTACTTCATATACTGTAACTGTAAAGGGTCTTCAACTTCAAAGACATGTAATTGAAAAGCTACATTGAAACCTGAGTTACCTCTCAACAGGGATAATGATCCCCAGCAAGCTTCAACGAGACAATGAGAAAAATTAGAAATATAGTTAGCCTAGACACGACTGCGTAATTGGCATGAGAAGGTAATAAATCCACAAACATTATGTTCTTTTAATCATTGTGATTCATCTTATTGTCTTTTACATTTCTATATCAGCGTCTTCGAATGTTACTAAGAATGAGCTATTGCACAAAATTCATTCTGGTGAATCTCTGAGCCAAGACACCAGAGGATACCACAAATATTCAGCCTCTGTTAATTCATGCAGCTTCTGTTACAATTTCATTTGCAAGGTAGGCAATTATTGACAAGATGAAACAGAACATTTTGAGGAAGAGGCTGAAATTATCTTGTTTATTTCCTCTTGAAATAGAAGAGATAAGTTCATATACACATTGACGAGTTGATACTTTCCTAGTTTTATATTTAATTTAATCTAGATATTATAACCACATGTAGCCAAGAATGGCTGATAGGATTTAAGGAAAGTACGATGCTGATGGAGTACACAATGGCATTGCCTATTGCATCCTCAATAAATTGAAGCATCTCTTACATAGAAAATAATTGTACAACAAACAAAAACTCTACAGAAACAAAAGCATGAAGCAACAAAAGTTATGCTTAAAAACCCAAAGCCATATTCAGTAGCCACTTTCCTGACATTTTGATGAGAAATCAGTAATGGGGTTTAAATGTTACTTTTTTGGTACTGCTAAGATGAATGTAGACTGAATAATCTCATACATGTTTGGGTAGAAGGTCTCTTACAGCTTTGAAAAGTGACAACCACTGACTGAAATTAGTAGTTGAAAGCTGATACATCCAAGCAATCCATTAGAAACTACAAAAGAATATAACCGGATGCTTCTCTAGTGAGACAGTACAAGTCCTAAAGGCTAAAGGAGTTTCAAAAGAAATGCAAGACCTTAAGGCACTTGAAATAGCTGAATTTGAGGGTGATAAGTCCATCTCAGTAAAACTTTAAGTCCCCCTTGAAAAATATAATGTGCCCTCATCTATGATAACAATTATCACGTCCACAAATTAGTACTACTTCCAAAGCCGGACTCCTTACTAATGCTACTCTAGGATGTGCATACTTCAACTGTCTGTACAGTACAGTTCCATCTTGAACTAGCTCTCCAAGACTACAGATAGGAAATGTATTAGTCATTACTGTATCCTTTGAGAAGCCATAATAAGTGGCATTGCAGATAACTATGGGAAATCAATTGACATATAAAATCAAGCTAGGGAATCATATGACAATTGTTCATCACAAACTAGATAGAAACATAAACATGATAGATTGTCAAAGGATTATGTCCAACTCAAGCTAATTTGATGCAATTGCAACAGTCAAATTTGCAGATGGTTAACATGAACATGACCTCATTATATGGTCAACTTTTAAAAGTAATAAAAGGCACTTCTGCACCAGTTATGTTAATTTTGAGCATGAATGTTCAATTGAAATTAGATAAATGTACAAAAAATACATTTCACCTAAGGTATAACGTAACTCATGAAGGCTTGCCTTCAGTGCATAAAGAATCAAAAGAAAGGGCTAGTCATTTAATTGTAACTATAAGTACCTCAATGAATTCAAGAGAAGCCAGTTTAAGGCCTAAGGTCTTATCACTGTGAAAACCAAAATTCAATGATGTCAGCATCAGAAAATACCACAGGAGATTTGTCAATCTTAACAAGCACTTAATTAAAAAAACCAGAGTCACTTTCCGATGAAAGAAAGTCAGGATTAGCATTATATACAGAGGAACACAAATTTGGGTCCGAATTGATAAAGGACCTGACTAACCAATTTCATTTTTATCTCCAATTTCAAAACCCCATTTCTATTATAGAAAAGTTAAGGATCTCACGCTGTAGGATAAACCAACTGTAATGCTATGAGAAAGGTGAAGTAGAATAGCCCTTCTAGAAACTATACAACTGAATAGGCATTGAATCCAAGTCTGCTCTAGAATGGCAATCCACAGGCATCTGCATGACATGTGGCAGCTATTATTACAGACTTCTGTGTTGAGTCTTACTGTTCTTCACCTCACCTAATAACCCCTCTATCAAAAGCTGCAAATCTCTTCCTAGTCTGTGAAGATACCCCAAACAAATACCGTGTAAAATCCCCTCAATTACAATCAAGAAACTCTAGATAAATCTGTGTGATCTTTAACCGCCAATAAAGCAACAATAAAAATCCAAGGAGAAGCAGCTTGAAGCTATATCTGTCAACAAAACAACAATATTGCCGAAGCAGAAGGCACTAGAAGCTATGTAACTGTGTAAGCATGGGGACCAATTCTGCACTAGATGGGCGATCTGCAGGCACATCCGCAAGGCAAGCTACAGCGATCCTCACTGCCATCAGCATCTCCTCTTCTTGATCTTCTCCTCCTTCAATAATCCCTTTATCAAGTGCTTCAATAGCCTTTCCGCTCTGTTGAAGCCGCCTAAGCCAACAACCAATACTTCCCCCTGGAACTTCATTAAAAAAGCTATCTGCGGGATCTTTACCTGTGAGTAGAACAGCTAAAATCACTCCAAAGCTAAACACATCACTCTTGTCTGTATACCTGCAGCCCTGATAACACTCCGGAGCAACATACCCTGCTGCACCACTGTTGGGCATAATAGCCTTACTCAATCCAAAATCAGCCAAATGAGGCTCATAGTTATCATCAAGAAGAATGTTTCCGGGCTTGAGATTACAGTGTGTAACTTGGGGGTTGCATTGGAAATGAAGATAATCAAGACCCACAACTATCCCAACAACAATTTTATGCCGCATTGGCCAGCTCAGCTGCAGCTGATTATCCCTAATTCCCTTCATAGCATCACCAAGGCTCCCTTTGGAGACAAAGTCACATACTAACAGATGAGCATTAGTGTGACGAATATATGCTTGGAGAGAAACCACATTTCTATGCCTGACCTTACCTATAACCTGCAACTCCTCCTGAATTTGTCTCTTGACAGTTGTGCTCAGCGCGTCATAGGTTTCCACTCCATTAATCCTCTTCACTGCAACACACACCCCATTATCTAGATTGGCTCTATACACCCTCCCATTGGGACCGACTCCCACAAGGTCTGCTTCATCCAAGCAACCCCCTTGCCCTAAAAACGAGAGCACTTTAGGACCAATCCTAGGATCGAACACAATTGGACCCCTTATCAGAGGAGTCCTGTTAAGATATATCACAGCAGCTCTCATAAAACTAGCCACAATCCCTGCAGCAGCCAAACCAGTCAAGCTCCCGAACACAATACCCAAAACCAGCCTTCTAGACCTGTGCCTTACATTATAGCCATTAGGAAGCCTAGAAGGAGATGGAGACTCTCCTAGTATTCCATCATGCTTTACAACGTGGGAGTGCCCAAAATTCCTCTGAACTTCGCCATTTAAAGCCAGATTGCTCAAGTGATTGATGGACCATTTTCTACCCTGGAACGCATCCCCGCAGCTCAGAATCACAAATGTGCACCACACCAACATCCACATATGCATGCAAAAAGCCCTAGTCGTTGTCATTCTAACTTTCCCACACAAACAACCTGCCAGCATAGCACACCCACATCTATAAACAGCACCAAAAACAGTTTCTAGCCAGTAAAGCTCCAATGCCAACACATTTCTAGATTGTCACACAGCAGAATACGCAATACCCAAATGCTCAAAGAAACAGAATCCTCTCAAACATTTCAATCCACAACCCTCATGCACAGAATCCCCACACCCATAAAATCATTTAAACCCATTCAATAAATCAAAGCAAAAGCAAAAAATTCGAAACCTGGTCATTTCATGGTGGATTACTCCACAGATAAAGCCTTCAAATGCAGCACCCACATCCTCAAACCCATACCACACCATCAACAGAAATCCAGTAATCAATCCTCCATTTTCTACTCTGCTTGTTCAAAAAATTGAGACCAATCTCAGCACAAAATCCAGAATGTTACAAAACATCACCCAGTTTTTCGCTTTTTAACCTTTTGATTTTTAATCCCTGTAATTCAAGACGTACATCGAAGTGTCACATCTTCACACCATTTTTGTTTTTATAAAATTTACAGAAAAGCAGATAACGAATTGTTTATTAATTGTATTGAAGTTGTGAAATTCCTGATGTGAACTTATCGTGAGGGCCCACAAAAGACGCTGACATGTCCTGTCCGGCGGCTGCAGTTCTCAATCACCCCATGACAGCGACTGTCCCGCTTAGTGCGCCAATATCTTCTCACTTGCTCTGCGCCGTCTGATCACCCTTCATTTCGATCAGATTTCACCTATATATTGCATTTCACTGTCATTTTCTTCTCTTGTTGTATTCCATGGAATTCATTTTTTTGTGAGTTGAAAGCACTAACAATTTTTTTATACGAGTTAAGCATTTAGTGTGGTATCAGAATATTTGTTTCTTTCAAGTGAAGACTTCATTTTATGCCACTGCTGCAACTCACGAGCTTCTTTAATGTTTGGTCAAAGATTTGTGGATTTAAGTAGTTGTGTTTCATTTTCGGAAAATTTTGAAGTAGCCCACCAATGTCCATCATCAACAATGACAAACTACCATTAGACTAGGGACTATCTTAGGGTCAAATTATAAGGCTAACACTAGGTGCTCCCTAGTGGTAAAATTATAAGGGAGTGATAGAAAGTAAGTTTAAGAGGAAAATGTGTGAAGAGAATTATTATTTTCAATTTGAACTTAAGATTAAGTATGTTTGAGTTGGACTAGTATTGGGATGGGTGATCTTTTAGGAAGGTCTAATGCTTCGCTTCTTTGAGCATCACCTAGATGCAATGAGTGCTAAGTGTATCATTCATTCTCATAAGAGATGAGTTCTTCTGAACCACTACTCATGAAACATGGATAAATGAGTTTGATTAGAAAACTACGCATTGAATCCTAAAAGCAATACCATAACTACAAAGTTGAATTTTGATAGTAATATCATAACAATTTCATAATTTGTAATCAATGTTTGGTATTACATTTAGTTATCCATCATTAGAAAGAAAAATTGAAAAATTGGACTACAAACAAAGACTTTAAAAGTTGTTTATTTTCTTATTGGTGTTATTAAGGTTTTATACCTAACTAATCCCTTAGTGGTACTCTCTTCACATGTTAACTTAGATTCTAGAAATCTTTGTAGAATTCTTAGTTGACAATTTGATCTTATCTAATCTTTTGGCATTTAATTATGGTATTAGTTTAAGTTGTTTCATGTTATAAGATTAAGACATGTTATGATCTTGTTTAATCTTATCACTCACAGTAAACAAAGCTCTTATACACGTTCTAACATGTTTCATAGGTCGCAATATCAAGCAAGCTCATTTCTTGCATACTATGGAAGCTTGTCTTTGTTTTTACACATGGCCTTGGAGTGTTGGGCCAATCTTCAGCTACTACACTATGTTCCTCGTGTCACTCACCTCTTGCCCCACTTTTTAAGTCTTTGTCTACAATCCAATCCTTCAATTTCCTTTTCCTAATGATGGATTACTGAGTGAAATCTGAAATGTGATTCAAAAAAATATATACAATTGATTCCAGAACTAATCTTTCAAATACAATATGAATGGTGGAAACTTATGCCAACTAGAAAATTATTATTTATTATTTACAAATAAATAATTCTCCATAAAAATAATAGATAAATTAACTAATTAATTATAAATAACAATCAATCTTGAATTTTTGGACAGAAGTGTTTTTATCATTTTATTTTTGTTGAGGGAGATAAAAACTCATTCGTTTATGTGCATTGCATGGTCTTTTGTACTATTGTATGTTTTATTTAGTAGGCTCGATTTTTAATATTTTTACTCGAATGTAAAGTAGAGTTTATTTTTCAAGACTATTTACTAAAGTTTCAAGTTGAAGACACGAGTAAAAATATGAAGGGTTCAACATAAAGATTTCAAAAGCTTTTTATTTCTTATTGTGCTTATTTATACATTTTTTCTCATGTATGTTATTTTATTATATTAATCAATAGAAAAACAAGGGTGTTATCCCTTACATAACCACAACCTGAAGGCATCAAAACTAACAACCAAAAAAAGTAGCAAAACAAGAGTGTTTCCCTTACAAAGATTGACTAAAAAGGTCAAATACAACTATAGACCTTATGGCAAGACATATTGTCAATTAGTGCCAAAACACTTAGTCATTCTTGTTATTACAGTGTTAGCTGAGCCAGCAGCTTGTAGTGTTGACCGAGCCAAGCAGTTGCAGTGTTGACCGAGCAGTTAGTTCCAAGCAGTGTCTGTCGAGTCACCAGTGTTACCTGAGTTGCATACCATCTCCGAGTGATCAATGTGGATCGAGCACCCAATGTCAACCGAGTGTCGAGTGCCAGAGTTGCCAAGATCACTGTATCGCCCAAGTGTCAGTATATCACCAGAGTGGATTACTGGACCTGAGTATCAGCATTGGGCCTACTTAGTACATACTATTTGATACTATTTAATATGATAGTAGCCGACTTGTGGAGGTAATTGATTTGGATAGGTATATATGTAAGATACTTTGTTTATCCAAAAATAATAAGAAATAGAAAGAAAGATATCAATCATCAAAACAACATTGAATACATGTATGGATGCAAATATGAAGAGGCAGATTGATTAGAAGGCTACAATAGTATAAAGGAACAACAGAGACTCGTCTATCACATTTAGGTGATCAATTCTACATCAAAGGATCTTACTCAACAAATTAGAGTTGCATAGAAGATCATTCATTGATTCATTCTAACAGGTGTATCAGTCAAATCCTTTAACAAGGTGGACCTAACAGTCCTTCACAAATCTCCTAGCAGAGTGCATACTTAACTGTATTGTATAAATCTTTTCACAAGGTGGACCTAACAATCCTTATTGCTCCTAACAGGGAAGACCATCAGAAGTGGTCAATTGTAAGCCTTAACCGGCCAACTTTACTACTGTAATTCTAAAGCTTGTGGGTATCATCCCCACCCCAGTTTTACTTTCTATTTGGAAGGTTTCTGGGTCACCATATCTTATGTAAAGTGTTATGAATGTTTATTGTTTTTCCGTTCCATGCATGCAATTAGATTAGACAATCTAATAAAGGATTAAAGTGAAGAAGTTTTATTGGTTCCTGGTTCACCCCCCACCCCCCCCCCACCCCTCTCGGTCACCTAGCCTACAATATATTTCCAATAACTGGTATCAGAGAAAAAGTTATCTTATCAGAAGTTTAACAGCTTGAGAAAAGATCAGCGGCAATGAAAATATACAGATTGGAGAAAGACATTGAAAATGAAAAGATAGATCTACAAGTGGCCATGAATCAAATCAAAAAACTCAAGGAGCAGCTCTCTCATTCCTTAAAAAGAAGAAAATATTTAGCAATGCAAATGAATGACAAAGGTTACCTAGAAGAAAGAATTGAATATTTGTGCAAAGAAAGAAGTTCTGAAGAAGCTGATGCAGCCATTGAAGACCTACTTGCAAAGAATCTCACTTTACATGAAGAAATCAAAAAGTTGAACAGAGAACAAGAAATTCATTCAGTTAGAATATGTGAAGTCATGGAATAAAAGAACCATGCAGAAAATGATAGAGAAATGGCACAAGAAGATAAGAGATTGCTAAGTACAAGATTAGAGGGAAAAGAAAACAAAATCCATCACTTGTCACTTCAGCAAGCAGATACGATAAATCAACTCAATGGTACAAACCAGGAAGTTATCAATCTGAGGACTAAAAATGAAAGACTGCAGAGTGATCTCAATATTGAAAAGAAAACTAATGAGAGGATGATGAATTCACAAGAAAGCATGAATCAATTGACAGAGCAAAATCAATTCAGACATCATGGACAGACTGGATTAGGTTATACTAAACAAGGTGAATCCTCACATCAAGGAACTCAAAAGAACAAGAAACCTACATGTAATCACTGTGGCAAGTTAGGGCATATATCAAATAAGTGTTGGAGCAATGGGAAGTCAAAGTTTAATGGTAAGTTCTACAGATGCAACAAACATGGACATAGGGAAAGGGAATGCACTGAGAAACCTAAGTTTGAAGGAAAATGTTTCAATTGTAACAAACAAGGTCATAAATCCTCAGAGTGCAGAACTAAGAAGTGGAACCTTGCTGAACAATTAGCTAAGGCAATTTTTGGTTGGGATTACAACACATGGAACATATGTTGTCATTGTGGCGAGTATGGGCACATCGGTGAAAATTGTGTAAAGACTCACCTCAGAAAAAAGAATCCTACTAAGAGATGTTATGTGTGTAAACAACTTGGTCATCTAAGCAAGAAAATATGAATAGAGAAAAAGTGGATGCTAGTTTTGAAAAAGGAAAAGCAAAAGTTTCTGAAATCAAAACTCAGATGAGTCAGCAATGGGTAAGGAAGTCTCCTGATAATTTAGACCAAACCAATGAAGGAACAAATGGCACCCAAAATGGTGAGTTGGGTGGATTCACCATCTCTGAATAAAGATATAAGGAAATAACTTGAACTATGCATACAAGCCATCATACATTAGTTCCAGATATGCTAGCAAGTCCAAATCTGCATATTGATGCACTGGGACACGTTATGGTTCTAACCAAGTCGTGATCTCAGTTACAACCGAGCTACTTAGGCTTAACCGAGTTAAGTCAGGTTGTATGGTTTCAAAGATGTGATGTTAGTTTTCGTCGAGCTTCTGAGTAAGCCTGGAAGAACTAACCGAGCTACAACAGCTACTATGTACAGAGCATTTAATGAAAAATTTAAGGTGAGATTTCTCATAAATGGTGAAATTAAAGGGTTATTATTTACCAAGGTTTTCAGCTTGCAAAGAGATTAAGAGCTTTTAGCGATTCCAGAGTGAATTTGTGTTTGGAAGCTTTAGTTGCAGCGAAGTTTAATCAATCTTCCGAGCATTATGGCATCTTCATCCAGTAGTAAGATCAAGAAGGCATCTGAGATATTAGTGAGGAATGCAGTCTGCAAACCACCAAAGTTCAAACTTCATCCAGCAATCGCAAAGGAGATAGATCCTATGGGAGCCCATTCCCAAATTCCTCCTAAGGTACTATTGATTCACAACATTCAAAGTTTCTATCATTGCACCATTCAACAGCTAGGCACATTAGAGATAAATCAAGCATATGAGGCACTTTGTGTGGGTAGAAACCTGAAGCTGAAACACAAGCACCTCGAAGTCAAGGTTTTAACCCATATCTTGTTAGAATTGATGAACATCAATACAACCAAGATCACCTGCATGCAAAGACTATTACAAAGAAGAAGAAGTAGACAGAAGAGAGAAGGATCCAGAAGGCTATGGCGGCCGATAGGCCAGAGACAGGAAAACCATGTTGACAGAAATGATTTCTATATTCAACAATAATGATTTACAAAACTATCTCCTTACGAAATACAAAGAGGTGATTCCTTATAAAGGAATCACGAAACCCTAAAAGGGAAACTCTAACAAAAATAGAAACTGCCTAAGGTTAGCTGAAGCAAACTAGAGTGAATAGGGAAGTTACTAATTAGATCATA
>MU228091.1:451359-473318 GCA_018584345.1 Thuja plicata | reverse complement strand
GCTCACTTGACAAAAGTGGATGCGCCTATAGCGGCAAATGCATCATAATCCCCCCATGGCACTTTATAACACAGTGCGAGTACATCAACCGAACCAGGTGTACAAGATCCAAGAATGCAGAAGAAGGCACTTTATCTCAGTGCATTTACAGAACAAAAATACATCAAAAAGAGCATGCAAGCTCAGAATTCAGAAAGAAGAGTGAACTATGAACTCAGAGGAAGAGATCCCCGGACGTGTAGAACCAAGCACACCACCAGAGGGCATAAACTGAAAAACTCAGAGGAGTGAAAACCTGGAGTAGAATCTGGAAGAAATACCTCTGCCACTGAATAGTACACAGAATCAGCTTTCCGACGATATCTCGTTTGCTGAAAAAGGAGTCCGGATGAGCCAGATATGACTCCCGGAAGGCAAAATAAGACATCGGACTTCAATAGAAAAAAAAGCTATTGAAATGGTGGAACCAAAAACCCTAATCACCATAGTCGGAAAGAGCTCAGAAAGAGCTTTCCGACGATATAAAAAATTCAAAAAAAGACCTCCAGATGTTCCCTATAGAGTGAAAAAGGTGATAAAGGCCCAAAATTGCTCCAAAAAGGCCAACAGAAGCCCCAGGGGTTAAAAAAAATAAGCCCCCGGACGCATGGCGCGCTCCGGGGGCTAGGTCGCAGCCCTTGGTCGCTCATACGACCGGCCGCTACCGCTAAAGGGCCTGCGGGGCTGGCAAAAGGTCTGCCACCGCTGGCGGAGCGGCGGTGAGCGGACGGCCGCTGTGGGTGGCGCATACAATCAAACGCGCCGCTGTGGGCAGGCGGAGGTGCGCGGAGGAGGCTGTGGGACCGGTGGCGGGGGCCGGCGGCGAGCCGGGCGCCGGGGAGCAGATGGCGGCGGCGGCGAAAATAGGCGGCGATGCCGGTGACCGGTGGCGGTGCGGTGGCCGCAGGGGCGACGCGGGGGCCCGGAGAGGCGCGCGGGTTGCGCGATTTTGAAAACAAAGGCAGCTCATTTAAAAAAACCAAAAATCATTTAAAAATGATTTTTTTTTAAAAAAAATTTTGATTTGCGTGCCCGTACGGCCCTTAGGAGGCCGAAAAAATTCTCCAGAGGCCCCGGTAACCAAAATGGTCAAAATTTATATGTATTTCGACTCTCCCGGGCCTTCTGGACGCAATGGCGGAGTCCGTTTCGGCTCAAATAGCTCCGAAAAATAAAGATCCCCCTAGAATCACTGAAAAATGTCTGAAAACCTCTGAAGACTTCAAACCCTCTGTGCTTCAACAGAGAACGAATAGCCAGCAGCAAGATGGCTCTGATACCATGTTAGAATTGATGAACATCAATACAACCAAGATCACCTGCATGCAAGACAGTTACAAAGAAGAAGAAGTAGACAGAAGAGAGAAGGATCCAGAAGGCTATGGCGGCTGATAAGCCAGAGACAGGAAAACCATGTTGACAGAAATGATTTCTATATTCAACAATAATGATTTACAAAACCATCTCCTTACGAAATACAAAGAGGTGATTCCTTATAAAGGAATCACGAAACCCTAAAAGGGAAACTCTAACAAAAATAGAAACTGCCTAAGGTTAGCTGAAGCAAACTAGAGTGAATAGGGAAGTTACTAATTAGATCATAATGATTTAAATTAGTAACCCCGATAGACTATTACTCTAACATATCTTGCATATGCCAAAGAATTTTTAGATAAATTGGATTAGGTTTATTCTGAGCCGTATTTATGACATGCATTTCTGGTTGGAGCAACCCGTGAAAATCACTAAGATGATGGTACACCAAGTAACAAGGTACTCAATGCTCGATAAACCTAAGGCAACTAAAACCCTACCCTGAGATGATCTAGCTAAGAAGACTCTTGTCAAGTGGGATGTAAGAGGCATGAAGTTGAATGGAGTCACTGACATGGACCTAAAGTTTGGAATTCATGTGATTGCACTTAAGATATATAGTTCAAGCCAACCAAACAGTGTCCCATGTGAGGCTATGGGCTTGGCATACAAAGTGGTGAAGAACAATCTATCATTCGACCTTGCTGAGTTGCAACTCATCCAACTGATCAAAAACATGGAGAGCATCCGGGAATCTAAGACCAATCCGTGTAAGTTCAGTTCACTCTTGGTCTGCTTATTCTTTTATGTTCAAAATTTTGTCCCTTCAAAAGGCACAGATGTATGGAAGAAGGATAGGCTTATAGTTTATCAAATCAATGAGTTTATAGCAGAATTGGGAGACAATTTTGAAAGCATCATGGATGCTTACTTTGAGAGTTTCAGAGAGAAAATGTAGAACAGATTCAAAATTCCCAAATAATTGGTAGAAGACTATAAGGATGATATATGTTTCCTAGTTGACTGTGACAGAGTACACATCCAAGCAGTCAAACATAGGGTTGCATGGGTGAAACCTCTTAAATATGAGGTTAACATAGATGAGACTAGAGATATTATTGAGGCTCTTGTTAATGAGCCTGTTGATCCTAAAGCAACATATTTTGGAACTTATGAAGAAGTGAAGGGCAGAATAACATTGGAAATAGAGATTCCCAAAATCTTGAAGAGAGGAAGGAAAAGAATTGAGAAGTTTGGAAAGAAATTATATGGCAAGTCATCTGACTCTCCTCTTTCGATCACTAATGGCAAAGAGGATGACATAAAGGAAGAAGAAGTGGAACCTGAGAAAGAAGAGGAAGAGGTAGAAGAAGAGCCTCCTAAGAAGAAGAGGCTAGCCCCCAAAGAAAATACCAAAGGCCTCTACCCCTGCCTCCACTGCAAACAAACCTAGGAGATCTAGAAGAAAACTGATATTGCCTAAATAAGATGATGAAGAAGATACAGTTACATTCAAGAAGCCACCACTTACCTTTGAGTAGGAGGTTGAAGAATTTAAGGAAGGTAGTGGTATGTCAAGTCTCAGATCACTGAAGTATGCTTCCAAAACCAATGATGAGTAGAAGTTGGTTGAGGATGCATTGGTACAAAAGATGGCAAAGTGGAAGTATGAACCATGTGAATTGAAAAGCCAAATGACTGAAGACCTTCTTAAGGAAATCACCATTCACTGGAACAATGCAGTCCAAATTGAAAGGGACATCAAAAAACAAACCCTGAAGACAGTCCTGCCTACATTGACTGAAAAGGAGATAAAAGATGCTATCTCTAAATATGAGAGTAAACATACTCCAAGGTTTAGGACCTTGCAAGTTTTGGGCAGGAAAATAGAGGATGTTGTGCATACTACAACTAAGTTGTGGAAGTCCATTTTTGAAGACAAGGAAGAAGATAAGACAGAGGAATCGAGTACAGATCCTTATGTACAAGTTAAATATGAATAACTACCTAAGGTACAGACCATTGAGGAATCTAATGCAGATCATATAGCAGTGGCAGTGATGGCATCCCTGTCCCAATCACCTAGTTTGTTTGTCTTATCTCCGAGAAAGGAAAAGACCACACAATCTACATCAAGTTTAGTAGGAACCGAGAATTAGGCTCTACCTACTACTAGGCCAAGCTAGACCAAGTCACAATAGGATACTGTGAATATTTCTACAGTTGGTATAGATTCTACAATTGGTGCAAAGACAGTTAATGACCTACTCCAACTGAAAACTAAGGATAAGGATGAGGATGGAAAAGATAAGGATGATGATGGAAAAGGTAAGGAAATCATTCCTTCACCTAATCCCAAGGTCAAGGGTAAAGAAAAGGAAACAAATAATGATGAAGTTGACCTTGAGGAAGACATTGTGATTCCTAATTTGGATCTTTCTAGCCTGACATACAAGCAGATGGACATCCTTGGGGAGCTATGGAAGAAAAGAGCCAAACAAAAAAAGCTCTGAGCTGAGAAGAAAAGGAACATAGTACTAGAGGACATCAAAGGTATATTCCTTGATTCACTAGAGATTGAAGTCAATGAGAAAGACTCTATAATGGACCAACTTGTTGACATAATTCACAAGTTTAATGAAGATCTTAGTGGTCAGGAGAAATTACTGCAGAAGGTAGAGAGAAAATTTGAGAATAAGGTTCTAGAGAATGTTGCAGGTAAAATTGCAATAGATCAAGTAAATCTATCCACCATTATTAGCTCTCTAGAAACCACTGTGAATAATTTTGTTGCATTATTTGTAAATTTGAGTGACACGTCAAATTTTACCATGGAAATAAAGAGTAAGATGACAAAGATTGACAATGCTTTGAAGGCAAGTACAAACCAACTGGCACTTGATCCAAGTTCAAGTTCAGCGCATTTTGTTAAGATCAGGTATCTGACTGATCTGCAGGCAGAGCTACTTAGGGAAGAATGAAGAACAAGGGACTCCCTATCAGCAATTCAAAACCAACTCATTCCTCATATGGATGTAATACAAAAACATATTGCTCATGCAAACACACTCATCCTTGATAACAATTTTTTCAATTGCAGAGCTTATGATGGAATTGTCTGCATAAATTTAGATTGAGTTGCACATCCTGAAGGTGTTGCAAGATAATTGGGACAAGGCTTTGTCTCAAATTTTGAAAGTACACAGTGATTTCCTTTCACATTTTGGTATTACCTTGTAAATATGCATTTTTGGCATTTGTGTCAAAAACAAGGGGGAAAGATAGGATATATATGTATATATATGAGGAAATACATGTATAGAGAAGAGAAAGATATATATAACAGAGTTACAAATACAATTTTGAAAAAAAAAATAAATAAAGTCAGTTGCAACTGAGTTGTAGAGCAGTAGTCAAAACTGAGCTAGAACCCAAGCACATGGTAAGGGGAAGTTTTGACTTATCAGTTTGTTTGATCATAATTTTTGGTGTCATAAGTGTTTTTGACACTAATGCCAAAGGGGGAGATTGTAGAACTTATGGCAAGACATATTGTCAATTAGTGTCAAAACACTTAGTCATTTGTGTGATTACAGTGTTAGCCAAGCCAGCAGCTTGCAGTGTTGACCGAGCCAAGTAGTTGCAGTGTCGACCAAGCAATTAGTTCCAAGCAGTGCCTACCGAGTCACCAGTGTTACCTGAGTTGCATACCATCTCTAAGTGATCAATGTGGATCGAGCACCCAGTGTCAACCAAGTGCCAGAGTTGCCAAGATCATTGTATCACCCAAGTGTCAGTATATCACTCGAGTGGATTACAGGACCCGAGTATCAACATTGGCATGACTTAGTACATATTGTTTGACACTATTTAATATGATAGTAGCCGACTTATGGAGGTAATTGATTTGGATAGGTATATATGTAAGATACTTTGTTTATCCAAAAATAATAAGAAATGGGAAGAAAGATATCAATCATCAGAACAACATTGAATACATGTATGGATGTGAATATGAAGAGGCAGATTGACTAGAAGGCTACAACAGTATAAAGGAATAGTAGAGACCCATCTATCACATTCAGGTGATCAATTCTACATCAAAGGATCTTACTCAACAAATCAGAGTTGCATAGCAGATCATTCACTAATTCATTCTAACAAGTGTATCGATCAAATCCTTTAACAGGGTGGACCTAATAGTCCTTCACAAATCTCCTAGCATAGTGCATACTTAACTGTATTGTATAAATCCTTTCACAAGGTGGACCTAACAGTCCTTATTTCTCCTAAAATGGCATACCATTAGAAGTGATCAATTGTAAGCCTTAACCAACCAAATTTATTACTGCAGTTCTAAATATTGTGGGTATCATCCACACCCCAATTTTACTTTCTATTTGGAAGGGTTCTGGGTCACCATATCTTGTGTCAAGTGTTATGAATGTTTATTGCTTTTTTGTTCCATGCATGCAATTAGATTGGACAATATAATAAAGGACTAAAGTGAATAATTTTTATTGGTTTCTGATTCACCCCCCCTTCTCAGTCACCTAGCCTACGATATATTTCCAACAACAACAAGGTCAATAACTAACCATTAACAAAACACTAGCAAAATAGCTAGTAACCCATATCAAGAGTGGGTAGACAACTCACCCACAACATCAGGAGGAGAATGAGAAGTTGAAGAATGATTTTTCCTATGTCATCATACCATCGTCCAGGCAATACTATCACTAGTATTCTCACCACATGAGGCAACAAGTGGGGAAATCCTCTTTGCAAGAATGTCAATACAATGGGAAAAGTATTGACAAGGCGGCACATCATCACCAAGAGGTTGATGTAGGATGAGAGAAATAGATAGAGAGGGGTTTATGCAACCAGAGGGGGCCACACCAACAACTTGAGGTGGGGTAGGATCCACAAGGTATGAGGAGGCCAAATCAATAGTAGGAGAATCATCCTAAGGGGAGTCATCATCATCCTATTAAGATTCATCAAAGGAAGAGTCTCAATCTATGACAATCAAATGTTCATTATTAGCTTCCTTCCACAAAGTGGTAGTGCCTTTACGACGTGAGACAAAACAATCAATTCCCAAGTGACCAATAGAAACACATTGATGGCATCAGAAGGGGAGACCCTCATAATTTAATGGTTGATTCCATGGCCTATCCCCAACCATAAGGACAACATCTCTAGGAAGAGGTGTGGAGATTCATGTATGTTATGTTTTTATCCAACAAAAACAATAAATTTTGGAATTATTTGTTGTATTGGTCTCAAGCATTACTCTTATGTATTTTTTACTATTTTAATAAGAATAATATAAATATAATATTTAATTAGATCACATGGGTTACTCCACCCATCTCTCCAGTTCACATGGGTAACTCCACCCATCTCTCCAGTTCACATGGGTAACTCCACCCACCTCTTCAGTTCTAAAAGGTAACTCACAATTAGCTCTTCAATCAACCAAACTCTATCTCCTCTTTACCAAGTGAAGAGGTGGAGTTTACTGATGGCTTCTCCAGTTCCCTTTGATCTCAACCATTCATCTCCTTATCTCTGGGATTGATCTCAACCGTTTATATCATCCTCCATTCCTATATAATAAACCCTTCACAACCATTTGAAGGATCCAGTATTTCAAGCTCTCGTGCACCATTACTCCGTCAGTTTGGTTCTAGCATTCAAGCCATCTTGCGATCACACACCTATTTCAATTATCAAATTCTCGACACTTCTCAAGTCATAGACGCTGCCCTCACAAATACTGAGCATCAAAAATAACATTTTGGAAGGAGTGGAGAGAGACAATAGAAGCGTCAAGCACTTTGGGGTTTGCATTCATTTATTTTCCTTTCTTTGCTTGTACATTTAATTGGCTACGTTTAATTATTTGTTATTAGTAGTTTTGTGTATTTGATTTCTATCATTGCAAACCAGTGCTACTAACCCCCGCCTTTGGAAAGCTTGGGAGCCACGAATCCGAATAAGAATAATATGAATATAAGCTTTGTTGAGGGAGTCCAAGGGTCTAATTTTTTCTTCATAATTGTGTGTGTGTCATAATGTATACCCCATGATAGTGATTCGTAATGTGAGTCATTCGTGTCTTTGTGTGAAAAAACTTATAAGAAACATGATGGTCATGTCTTGTTGTTGTTAGCATGGAGAATACCCTTGTGAAGAAGTCATTGTGAACCCAATTTGAAACATGGAATTAGAAGTCATGAGATTAAGTTGACTATTGTTTAGAGTCAATGCGTGGAATATCCTTGTGGAGAGATTATAAGTGCTCTATGTTGTCCTTGTGTTGTGAGCCTAAGTTAAAGATAATTATGCATGTGTGCAGCCTTAAGTTTGTCTTGTTTTTGTGCATATGTCCTCCATGTGACCCTATTTGTGTATTAAGTACATGTTATGTGGATGTTATCAGAACTACCTTTTTGAGGGGACTACCTTTCATAATGGTATATTTGTATTACATTGAAAATTGTAAATGGACGTAAACTATGTTAAATATCATAGTTGTGTGGTGTAAAGTTAAAATAATGCATACTGTTAGAATTATAGGTGACTCAATGTTTGGTGTGCTTGGGTACATTGTCTAATGTACTGGGAAATTGTATTCCTTGGTATTGTGCAGTGATTACTCCCTCCTATATGGTTTACCCTATTCATTTTGTTACGTGTATGTATTTCATGTTTTTATAGTTTATTTTGATTGATTGATGGATTGTTTCATGTGTTGTCTGGGCTAGCATTGATTTTTTTGGTTTCTTATTTTATTTAAGTTTTTTATGCATGGATTGGTCGCCAAAACTCTTCTCTTTGCCTACTTTGTGATACTTGTCACACTTGATTTATTGTTGAAGTTGCACACAATATTATGATTTTTAGTGTTGAATTTAATGACTTCACCACTTAGGTATTCTCTTTTCCAAACCCATGGTAACTATTATGAATGGTTGTTGTTGTTGGTCATGTTTTGTGAAAAGTGTTAACTCTATCATGTTCATTTGGACCTCTGATAGTATGTGCAAGGGAGAACAACTTGGAGAACATACCATATCTATGTTTGTTAATAACTGAAACAACATTTAGATCAAAATATATTCTTATTCAAATTATGAGTGATTCTTGTTACATAATTAGAAAAGGGAAATGAATTACTAAGGGTGAATGTGCATATAAGCATTGCTTATAATAAAGTTACAACAATTGTAATTTTATTTCATGTGTGAATACTAGTAATTGCATTGAAAAAGTTTATTTAAGATGCTTCTATGATGTAATATGAGTAAAATTTGCAATATCTTTACATAAATTGTTATGATACAAATGTATGGTCTCTTACGAGTCTTATTATGTGTAGTATTTAGAATCATAATGTAAATGATATTACTAGTGAAGGTTAATACATATCCATTGTGATTTTGATTGAATTTAGATGCTTGCACTAGAATTATGGTTGAGTGCTTGTAGTGTGTTTATGATGATCCTATTTGGCTCTTCTACTTTCAATGCTTAGACCATGTGTATTCTTATTGCTTGATCTTGTTGATTTTTGATGGTCAGGTGTGACTTGGATCACCTATATTGTTTACTTCTCATTGTCGGAATTCCTACTTTGGCATATAGCTAGTATAGTATGAGGATCGAAGGTATCACTGCAATGCTTTGATGCCCTTACATTATATATTTATGTGGTTATATATGTGTGTGTGTGTATTTTACACATGGTATTTTTTCACTTTCCTCTGAGATTTTTTATCTGTAGAGCAGTCATTGTTGGAGGAAGTTATGATAGTAATGTTGCCTCAACTTGAAATCTGGAGGAAGACACATTCATGAACAAGTTGGGTGAGCATCCCTTGTTTGGGTTGTAAAAGAGAACTCAATAATGGAGAAATTTTATTTTTCTCCTATGTGTGGAGGTTAATTATCAACTAAGCAACCTCCTCTTGCAAATATTAGTATGTTGAACCTTTTTAAAGACAACACTCTATGTTGTGAGGGGTAAAATATCCTTGAAATTATACCTTATGGAGCCCTAGAGTTGGTCTTGGTACCTAGAAAGGAAGAGAAATTGTATTAGAGAAGCCATATTTTGCAGAAATAAGGTTGTGATAGTGAGAATTTTATGGGAAGAGGAGAGCTCCAAATGGGCAAGACAATGTATACAATGTATTTTGGCCTTAAAGGATGAATTTTTCCTCCTTGTTCTTGAGATGTTATCCTGAGAATTTGGGTACTTTGGTCCTAAAATAGACCCTAGAGAACACTATTTTTATCATTGAATGTCTTATGATGAGGTAGAATGGCTAGTGTTGTGCCTTGTTAAGTAGATTTTTGTTTGGTCAAGCTCCGTGGCACTGATATTGATCCCTCTATGTGATCTTGAGGGTGGATGATGCTCCTTTTTTTGTGTGTGGTGTTTCTACCACCATAGTCATCTGGGTCGGTAAGGAAGTGACGTAGTGCAGTGTAGACTCGAGAAGGATTCATATAGTTATTATGTATGCTGGATTTAATTATTTGACCTTGTATTTAGTGTGCCTTTTTCCTTGACTTGTAGGCTTCCAAGAGTAAGCCTAATCCTTGGGGGGATTGTAGTGCTCCTCCCATTTTATTTCTATATCGTGTTCCTCTATATGTGGACCCTTATATATCTTGACATGGCTTTGGATGCAGTCTTGTTGCTTTATGCAATTCTAATTGCTTATTGTATGTTGGATGGATATATTATGTTTGACCAAGTGGTTTATTTTGTATTGTACCTTCTTGGTAATATGGATTACACTATTGCATTAGCATGTTGTTTATTTTGATTAAAGTTAGACTCTATGTATGGTTACTTATGACTATTTGCATGTTATTTCCTAGTATTGGCATGTTGGTGATTCATCTGACTATTGTTATATTCTTCTCTCCTAGGGGTGACACTCTTGGTCTAGATAGTGGATTACACTTGTGATTTTAGTAATGACCATGCATGTGTTACAACTCTATGATGGTAGTTGGTGACATTTTCTTACACTGGTGGTTTTATGGTCTTATGACAATATTGATGATTTCATGATGAGTGTGGATGTAGAGCCAGTGTGAAGATGTGGTGCGTCATGGTAGATCATGTATTATTAGTAATCTGGTCTGGGGATCTATTGTATGTTCACTATTGTTGTTAAATGATTTCCTACATTATATCATGATGATTGTTAATAACTAGTGGTATTTAATAATCTTTAATGAGATTTTATATTAACTTCTGATGATTAAATGATGTTAGTGTTAGTAATGCTTTTAATGATAGATATTGTATCATTTGATGATGTTTAACATTATATATTAGATGGACATGCCCCTTCATAACAAATTATAATGATGGCGAGCAGGGGGGAGAGTGGGAGTTTGGGAGGAGGTGTAGGAGGCTCGAATTTGAAATCTGTCGAGGGAAGGAAACTTTCTAATGGAAGGATTCCATCAAGAAATAGCACAGGAAAGTTGTTGAATGGTGGAGGAATGTCAGGCAAGGGATTCACGGATTAAAAAGAGGAAAAGGAGCCAGATGACATTCTTTCCTGAGGTGGTGGGCCTAAAAACTTTTCATCTGATGGTAAGTCAAACTCTTCCATTTCTGCTGGAAAGTTTTCATCTAGGTCATCGGTTAAAGGAAGTTGGTCATCTCTTTTCAAGGTGAAACCTTCAGGGAAGTCATCCTTTCCAAGCATCAACAATATTTCTGAGCCCCATGAGGGGGTCTTTGTCATATTACTTCCAAACCCATTAGTGGATCATACTGTTACATCAATGGCGTTAACCCTAGTGGGAAAATTTACTGGGTCAAGACCCAACATTGATGTGGCTAGAACATATGCAATCAAGAAATGGTGCCTTAAAGGTCAAGTGGATATAGCAACTATGCCTAAGGGAATTTTCTCCTTTGTTTTATCCAACATGGAAGATCTGTCTAGAGTCCTTTGTGGAGGCCCATGGATGTTTGGCAAGTCATACTTGGCTCTACAAAAGTGGGCGACCAATCTAGACCTGAATGCAGACCTCTTTAAAATTGCCCATGTTTGGGTTTGATTCCCAGGTCTTCCTTTGGAATGTTGGCATGAGGATGTATTTGTCGGTCTGGTAGGATCATTTGGAGAGCTCTTGTCTATTGATCCCATGATAGCAGTGAAATCAAGGGTGGTTTATGCTAGAGTTTGTATTAATATCCACCAAAAAATAGACCTCCATGAGGTGATCTCTATTATGTCTAAGCTGGGGAAATATGTCCAGCTGGTGGAATACGAGTCTATCCCTTTTTCTTTCTTTACATACAAAAAAGGACACTGGGAAAAACAATGCCTGTTGAAACAACAAAAGGAAAAGGGGAAAAAGAAAGCCTCAAGAGACTCAAGAAAAGAATGGAGGGAAAAAATCAGCAAGACAAAACCCTTCCAGAAGGAATATAAAGATGATGAAGAAAGGAATGATGAGGAAGAGGGGATTTGCTTGGAGGTCAAAAACCCTAAAGATAAGGAAAACTCATTGGATGTGACTTAAATCCTGGTAATGTCTCTGTGAATAGGAAAATGGATAATTAGGGATCTCAAGAACTGGAGATAGAGTCTCTAGTGTCTAGGGTTGAGGAATCCCTTAAGGAGATGACATAAAATAAAATTTACCAGCAGGGGTCAAACAAAGAGGAGGGAAACTTGAACAGAGAAATGATCGTTGATAAGGGAGATGACGACCCTCTATCACCATTAGCTGACTTATGGAAAGAAGAAACTCAAGAAAACATTTGGACAGAGATTAATGGAAATAAGAATCAAAGAAATTCCACAAAAAGGCAATGTGTTGAATAAGGGACCTTACCTTTCCCAGAACCACCAAGAAAAATGATGGTCAAGCCCATGGAGGAGTCCAAACAAGAAGACAACAAAAGGAAGATGTGGGCATACCCAAAGGGGAGTGAGGTAGAAAATCGGCCAAAAACATTCAAGAACAGGAAGCAAAGCAGAACATTGCAGATGGTTGCTAGCTAACTATCCCAGAGGTTTGCTCCCCATATCGTAAATGAAGATTAAATCCTGAAATATCAAAGGATTGAATAATCCTCACAAACAGGATGTCGTTAGAAATCTTTTTAGAGACTGTAAGCCAGATATCTTATTGATTCAAGAAACTAAAATGCTCAGAGAAAAAGTTTAAAAATTTCAGCCCATCAAGAATGGGGGTAGCCTAGGCTATGATTTAGATGGTGCTTCAGGAGGGGTGGTTATCTATTGGAACAAACATACTACTAATTGTACCATTTTGAATATTGAGAAGAATATCATTCTGGTGAAAGTGACACGTATAAGAGATAATTTTTCTTGGAACCTGATTAACATTTATGCCCCAAATACTAGACATGGTAGACATAATTGATGAACTACAACTAATTGTATGTTTGAATTCATTTGTTGATAATCATCTGAGTTGAAAATGTGATAATAAATTATTAGTTAATGTATTTTCATTGATGTCAACTTATTTGAGTATCATTATGGTGGAAAACGTTTGTTATGTATTGAAGAACTAGAACAAACAATGTTTATGTGGTCGATAAATGAAGAGTTTTGTATACACCGAGAGACAATGAACACCGAGTAAAGCACAATGTATACCGAGAAGAGTGATAACCAAGCAAGGGATCGCCAACACAACAAGCTATTGACCGAGCAATTTAATCAAACTGAGGCCGACTAGAATGTTGAGTTGGAAATTGATGATTTGAGGTAATAGATAAAGTTTTTTTTATTTTGATCAAATAGCTATGAAAATTTGATAAAGATCAGACGACAAAGATTGAAACATTTTTAACACAACTGTTGAGGATGGTTTAAGTGACAAAATCAACGATGGAGATTAAGTGGCAAAATCTAAAGGATGGAAACTAAATGAGCCATGATGTCTATATAAGAGATAAGAGATTCATTATGAAAATACTTGATGCTACACCTAATACGCACATGTAAAGTTTATGCATGACTAATCAAACTGGTTAAAGATAGAATCGAGCATTTTCTACAGACATCACCGAGCAAACAAAGGAAAGAGCATTACCGAGCAGAACAAGAATGAAGTATGAGATGAACTGAAGTGAACAAATTTATTAGAGGTATTATGTACTTGGCATAGATCTAAAAATCTAAAAAATAGAGTTGTATTTGAATCAGATCACTACTGTATCAGTTTAACCATTGTTACAGATAAATCTCTTAACCGAGTAGGACAGTGAAAGTCTTTATTATGAAGTTATAATGAATGTTGAATGTTTTCTTGTTGACCCCATAGTGAATGCATGGTCAAGAGAGAACTGTTAGTTTTAAATCCTCTAACCAGGTCACATTTAATAGTATGCATTGTAACCTTTAACAGGGTTGGCTCTTCACCGAGCTCACTTCAGATGAGTGAAAATATTTGGGTTATCGGTCCTAGGTGGTTTTTTCCTTAGCAGGGTTTCCACGTTAAAAATCTATGTTTCAATGTGCATGAATGTTATGAATTGTTATTTTACTTTACACTTTACTTTATTGACCTAGATCGATAATCACAGTATTAATTTACCGATACTTGGTAAACACTACTGACTAAAGTTTAAGGTCATGGAATACATTTCACTTAGTTGAATTATATGTTTGAATTTGTTTTTATATATACAT
The DNA here is from genome assembly GCA_018584345.1 of Thuja plicata. Lineage (NCBI taxonomy): Eukaryota > Viridiplantae > Streptophyta > Pinopsida > Cupressales > Cupressaceae > Thuja > Thuja plicata. The sequence continues at coordinate 459,246 of MU228091.1, read as the reverse complement.
ATGGAAGAATTTGGGTAGGATAATCGGGAGCTAACTGATTCACCCCCCCCTCCCCTCTCAGTTATTCTAACAATTGGTATCATAGCTTACAGTGCTTAGAATAAAGTTTTGAAGGAATTAAGCTGAAGAACAGAAGATGTATAAGAGAGACACACCAAAGTTGAACAAGGATAACTTCCCAACATGGAAAAGAAGAATGAGACTATACCTATCAGGGATTGGAGACAACATTACAGATTATCTAGATAAAGAATTCATTCTACCTACTGGACCTTTGACTGTTAATCAGATGAAAGAGAAACATGAACACAATCTTATAATGGTGGAGATTGCTTCTTCACTTACTGAATCCAGAATGTGAAGACATCAAGACATGTACAACTACCAAGCAGATGTGGGACCAGCTTAAAATAGTTTATGTAGGAGATGTAAATGTGATACAAGCTAAGGTTGAAAGTCTTCAAGGAAAATTTGATGTCATGGGAATGAAATAAGGAGAGAACATAACATAGTATAGTACCCAACTTAAGGAAGTTGTGAATGTTATTCGAGGAGCAGGTGGAACTATTAATGAAGACACTATTATGAGTAAGATTATTAGAACTCTATTGCTCATTTATTCTATAAGAGTCTCTGTAATACATGAAATGAGAGCAGCACCTGGAAATAATATTACTGTTGATAGTCTTGTTGGAAGATTGATTTCTTTTGAGCTAAATAATTTTGACAACAATATTGTACCATCTATGGAATCTGGATTTATGTGTACTTTGAAAATTGGTAAAACTAGTAGCAAACACATAATCATAAATAATAGTGACAGTGATAGTGATGTCAAGGAACTTGATGAACTTGAATTTTTAATGGTTAGAATATTGCACAAAGGTAAAGGAAGATATAAAGGTAAACTACCTTTGATATGTTTTAACTGTAAAGAGATTGGCCATATTGATGCAAGATGACCTAATAGAAAGAATGTTGATAGAAATGATAGATCTAATGACAGAAAGGATGACCGAGACTATAAAAGCAACCAACAATATGACAGAAGAGATAACCAAGATTAAAAAGATAAGGGTAAGAAGGCTTGTTACATTGCTGAAGATAAAGATAATGACAGTGGTTCTGACAGTGATGAAGATATTGAAACAATGTTTGTATCTTTGAAAGATGATTCAGATGAAGATGAAAGGTATGTAGAAATAGAACTTATCTCTAAATTTAGTAAGCATGACATTTGGGTTATTGATAGTGGCTATACACATCACATAACTAGAGATAAAGGAAAATTTGAATTTCTTGAACATTATGATGGTGGATCTGTTAGAATAGGAAATGATACACCTTGTCAAGTGAAAGGCAAAGGTAATATTATGCTGAATAATCAAATCAAATGTGAGAATGCATATTGGGTGAAAGGAATTAACTACAATCTATTGAGTGTTTCACAGTTGAATAACGCAGGTCATCAAGTCACATTTGAGAATAGAAAAGATAGAATCTATGATGGAACTGGAAAGTTGATCGGCACTAGTGAATAATCTAAAGGTAACCTATTCTACCTTGATACTGTTGAAACTACTTGCTTATTGGAAAAGAATGAAGATATATGGTTATGACATAAGAGACTTTGTCATGTAAATTTTGAAAACATGGTTAAGGTTAGTAAGAAAATAAAAGTTAGAGGCTTACCGAGCTTATCTAAACCAGACCATGTAATGTGCAAAAATTGTCAAATGAGAAAGATGTCAAAATCTAGTTTCAAGAGGGAGAATTTTCATCTAATGATATTTTGGAGTTAGTTCATACAGACCTAGGTGGACCAATGAGAACATAGAGCTATTATGGGGATAAATACTTTATTTTATTTGTTGATGACTACTCTAGAATGATGTCTGTCATGTTCCTAAAAGAAAAATTTGAAGCATTTAAGATGTTTAAATGGTACAAAGATAAAGTGGAAAAGAAACTGATAGAGATCTAAAGTGTTTGAGATCTAATAGAGGAGGTGAATTTATTTATGATGAGTTCACTAACTTCTGCAATGAGTATGGAATCAAAAGACAGGTTTCTGAACTGAGGACACCACAACATAATGGAATTGCTGAAAGAAGGAATAGATCAATTGTTGATTGTCCCAGAACACTGATGATTGAAAAGAGTGTTTCACAAACATACTAGAGAGAAGCAGTCAGCACAGTTGTTTACACATTGAACTAAGTACAACTAAAGAAAGATACATAAAAACACCTTATGAGCTATGGTATGGTTATACACCTAATGTGAGCTATTTTAGAATATTTGGTAGTCAGTGTTATATTCTGAAAGATGATCAAAATGGTAAATTTGATTCAAAAAGTGATGAAGGAATATTTCTTGGATATTCTACTAAGAGTAAAGCTGACAAATGTTTGAAAAAGACATCTAACAAAATCATTGAAAGTGAAAATGTGAAAGTTGATGAATTTGCTAAGAAAAATGATGAGGACAACATGAAAGAATGAGAAGATTACAGTAGTTTTTTCTACATGGAAGAACATGATACTATACCGACGCAAATGCCTAACATTACTGTGCAACAAGGTAATGTCACCAGGAAACAAGTAGCACAGACCGAGAATCAGGAAAATGTTGAAACTAGAGATCATGAACCAGAACACAACAAACCTACAGGAGAAGACAATGAAGAATAGAGAGTTGAACCTGTACTTGCTAAATATGTGCGAAGACATCATCCAAAAAATCAAACTATTGAAGATAAAAGAGCAAGCATGGTGACAAGAAGTAAGTTGAGAGACAACACTTGTTTAATTTGTGAATTTGAGCCTAAGAATGTTAGAGAAGCATTAGAAAATGAAGAATGGATTAATGCCATGAATGAGGAAATTGAACAGATACAGAAAAACAAGACATGGACATTAGTACTGAGACTAAGTGATAAAAATGTCATTGGCATGAAATGGATATTCAGAAACAAATTGAATGAGAATGGAGATGTAACCAGAAATAAAGCAAGATTAGTTTGCAAAGGGTATGCACAAGAAGAAGGGATTGACTATGGAGAAAATTTTGCACCCATCGCTAGACTTGAAGGACTAAGAATGTTACTTGCATACGCTGCATATAAATGATTCAAGGTATATCATATGGATGTTAAGTGTACATTTTTTAATGGAATACTGGAAGAAGAGGTATAAATTGAACAACCTGAAGGATTTGTTGATCCTGAATAGACAAACATGGTATGTAAGTTACACACAGCTTTATATGGATTGAAACAAGCATCGAGAGCATGGTATGAAAGATTAAATTCCTATCTTATAAGTATCCAGTTTATTAGAACAAGTGATAACAACAATTTGTATTTGAAAGGAGAAAATGATGATAAGACCCTTATTTCTGAAATATTTGTTGATGATATTATATTTGGAGGCAACGATAACCTATGATGACATGTATTTGATTGAATGTTTGATAATGTTAAGTTGAAGATAATGCAAAGCATTAAATCAGTTAATGGTTTCTATTGTCATTGATGTCAACTTGATATCATCTTTACGGTCATGTACATAATGCCAAAGACTTCAGAGAATCAATAGAACAAAGGTTATGCTTTCAGCAATGCATAAATGTCAAGTATTCACTAAGTGACAGTCAACACTGATGAAGTGCACACCATCAGTAAAGGCAAAGAAGAAAAGTCATAGTGATACCCGATGAATAGAAGAAGTGTTGCTCAATGAAGAAAAACCACAGGATGCCTGACGAGCTGAAAATAGAGTTGCTTGAAAAGTAAAAATCTAATGATGCTCAATGGATGGAGATCCCGAAGCTAACTGGAGTCATGCCGACGAAACTGTTAGTTGTCACTGACAACTAACTGCAAAATTGACCAAAAAAATAGAGAGTTCAGAAAATGAAAAAATATCTAGCTGGCAAGAGCTAAAGATAGACTTAACTGGTTGTTTTCTTTATTTTATTCAACCAGAGTTAAGTGATTGATTTAAAGAAGATTTATATAGTCGACAAGAAGATAACTATGAGATAAATCAGGAGTTATGCTTTAAATTAAGTTGGCTGGATTGTTTTTCACGCCAAGAATCAAGAATCAAGAAGCAATGAATATCATGTCTATATAAGAGACAAGCTTAATTCATTTTCGTAACATCACATTCATGGAAAGGGGATTAAGGGGAGTGAATGAAAAGAGGATGCTGAAGAGAAACTAATGAAGAAGAACTTCATACAGTCCTAATCAATCAAGCTGAAGGAGAGCCAAAGAATTCTGCAGACATCGACGAACAGTGAAGCACGACATCACAGAGCAAAAAGTGTGGAGCACAAAGAATTGAATTGATACATTGATCAGAGAGGTAATGTACTTAAATAGATCTAAAAATCTGCAATTCAAAGTTACATTAGAAACATGTCATAGTGTTTTAGTTTAACCATTCAAGCATCAAGTATCTTAATAGAGCAGGACTTAACAGTCTTCCATATATTGAGGTACATCCCAAGGAGTGCCAAAAAGGTTGATTCATGAAAGTAGCATTGGATTTGCCTGATACCTATTGACATTCTAAGAAGGAGGCTAATTCAAGGATGGTAGCAAAAGATGCCCGATACTAAGTGACAACCTCTATGTATAAAATCATCTAACAAGGTCACACTTAACAGTGTGTTTGTAACCTTTAACAGGGTTGGCAACTAACAGGGCTCACTTTAGAAGAGTGAAAATTTGGGGTACCGATCCCAATGGTTTTTCCCTTAATAGGGTTTCCACATTAAAAATTCATGTGTTATGTGTGTATGATTCATTTCTTTATTGTTTTGTATCTCACATATTTAACATTGGGTTGATCGGTATACTCTGCTTATTTACTAAGTTTCGGTAATAGTTATACTGCTTATTGGTAATCAAGGAGAATAAGGACAGACAAGGAAAACTGACAGACGGTTATTCATTACAAGTATTTCATGGCATGCATCTTGTAGGGACTTACTATTATGAGGTTTATTTGATTGGTGGTTAATGTTTGAAGGATAATTTTTTGAGGCCACTGATTCACCCCCCCTCTCAATTATTACTAACAATTGGTATTAGAGCTTGTGTGCTTAGAAAGGAAGGTTTCACAACCTAATTCAAGATCACAAGATGAACAGACGAGATGTGCCCAAGTTGAACAAAGACAACTTTGCTTCATGGAAAAGCAGGATAAGACTCCACTTATCAGGTATTGGTAATTATGTTACTCAATTCCTAGATACTGAATATGTGTTGCCTACAAGAGTATTGATAGTAGATCAATTGAGAGAGAAGCATGAACACAACTGCATGGTTATAGAGATTTCTTCCTCACTCTCTGATGCTAAATTTGAAGATGTCAAGGATTGCAAAACTGCAAAGAAGATGTGGGACAGCCTGAAGCTTGTACATGGAGGTGATACAAATGTTCTAAGAGCCAAGCCAGAAAGCCTTAGAGGAAAATTTGATGATCTCAGAATGAAAGAAGGAGAAAACATCACACAGTACAACACAAGAATAAAAGTAGTCAATGTTATACGAGGAGTTGGAGGTACACTTGAAGAGGAGATAGTGGTAAGTAAAATCTTAAGAACCTTATTGCCTATATATGCTATTAGAGTTTCTGTCATTCAAGAAATGAGAGCAGTAGCAAACAATACAATTACTCTTGATAGTTTAATTGGTAGACTGATTTCATTTGAGACGAATAACTTTGACAACAATGTCTTACCAAACTTAGAGTCTGCATTTAAGTATTCTATAAGAATAAGCAAATCAAGTCATAGACACACATCTAGAAGAGATAGTGAAAGTGAAAGTGAAGAAGAAGATCTAGATTAAATAGAAGCACTTATGGCAAGAAGAATGCAGAGAGGCAAAGGTAAATACAAAGTCAAGTTGCCACTTGTATGTTTTAATTGTAAAGAGATTGGACACTTTGCTGCAAGATGTGTTAACAGAAGAAAAGATGACAGAAATAATGACAGATCTTTTGAGAAGAAATATGACAGAGATGATAAAAAAGATTACAGAGGTTACCGACAATCAGAAAGAAGAGACACCAGAGACTACAAGGACAGAGGCAAGAAGGATAGTTAACTAGCTACTTGCAAAGATGAAGATACTGACACCGAACCTGATGAAGACATCAAGATGGTATTTGTAGTTGTGAAGGATGATTCAGATGAAGATGAAAGGTATGTAGAAACTGCACTCATATCTAAGGTTAGCAAGAATGACATCTAGATTATAGATAGTGGTTTCACTCACCACATGACCGGTGATAAAGAAAAGTTTAACACTTTTGAGTATTATAATGGTGGTACAGTAAGAATGGGTAATGATACACCTTGTCCAGTTGAAGGTAAAGGAACAATAATGTTTAATAGCCTGTTTAAATGTGAAAATGTTTATTGGGTAAAAGGATTGAATTATAATTTTTTGAGTGTTTCTCAGTTGAATAATTCAGGACACAGAGTAGCATTTGAGAATAAGAAGGCAAAGATCTTCAATGAATCAGGAAAACTGATTGGTACCAGTGAATAGACTAAAGGTAACTTATTCTATCTGAATGATTCTAACACCACTTTCTTAATGACCAGAAACAAATACATATGGTTGTGGCACAAAAGATTGTTTCATGTAAATTTTGACAACATGATGAAAATAAGCAGAAGGAGAAATGTAAGAGGCTTACCGACGATGACAAGGCCATACAACATCATGTGCAAGAATTGTCAAAAAGGTAAAATGACTAAGTCTAGTTTCAAAATTAAAACCCATAGATCTGATGACATTCTAGAATTAGTCCATACTGATTTATGTGGACCAATGAGGACAAAGATTTATTATGGAGATAGATATTTTATTCTCTTTTTTGATGATTACTCTAGAATGATGACAGTCATGTTTCTTAAAGATAAATCTGTAGAATTCAAGATGTTTAAATGGTATAAGGCTATGGTAGAGAAACAAAGTGGTAAGGATCTAAAATGTTTGAGATTAGATAGAGGAGGAGAATCTATATCAGATGAATTCACTAATTTCTGTAAAGAGCATGGTATAAAAAGACAAGTTTCTGCACCAAGAACACCACAACAAAATGGGATTGCTGAGAGAAGGAACAGATCAATAGTTGATTGTGCTAGAACACTGATGATAGAGAAAGGTATCACCCAAATCTTCTGGAGGGAAGCTATCATTGTCTACACACTTAATAGAGTACAATTGAAGGACACAAAGAAGACACCTTATGAGCTATGGTATGGTAAAACACCCAATGTAAGTTACTTCAAAATCTTTGGTAGTCAATGTTATGTCTTAAAGGATGATAGAAATTGAAAGCTTGATTCCAAGAGTGATGAAGGTATTTTTATAGGGTATTCCACCAAGAGAAAAGCTTATAAATGTCTCATCAAGGCTTCTAAAAAAATTCTTGAAAGTGCAAATGTAAAGATAGATGAATTTGCAGAAAAGAATGAGCTAGAAAACACAAAATAACCAAAGGACTACAACAAGTTTGTATACTGTGAAGAACTCAAAAATCTACCTGAGCAACAATGCTTAATTCCAGAACAACAGAATGTTACAACCGATGGTCAGACTGTTGTTACCGACGCTCGAGATAATAATCAGAATAATGTGCAAGGTGATGAAGAACAAAATGAAGATCAAAATAATGATCAAGCTGATACACAAAGAGTTGTACCTATACTTTCAAGATATGTAAGAAGGAACATGTTAGAGTAATAAAGTGATTCCACTTATTAATTAAATCATATTGATTTAATTATTAAGTCACTTATTATCTCTCTTTTACTTAAGCTAAACTTTAGGCATTTAATAATTAATTCTTTTATTAA
>MU228091.1:415240-439295 GCA_018584345.1 Thuja plicata | reverse complement strand
AATATAATTTAGGAATCACCACTTTTGAACCCGAAATAGCCGACCTGAAAGAGGGAAATGACTTTTGCAAAGACCAACATCCAGAAACTGTGGGACCCCGAGATTTGAACCCTGGGTCAAGGTCGAGGTCAACCTTGACCTAGGTCAGGGTTGAGGTCAACCTTGAACTAGGTCAGGGTCGAGGTTGACATAGACCAAAAAGGTTGACCCTGACCTTGAGGTCCAAGTTCTCGGGTCTGCAGTCCAAAATGCATAAATTAGGTTGGAAGGAAGTGGAAAGAGGGGTAGAACAGGGGGAAAGCCAGGTCTAAATTAGGAACCCATACAAGGTGCTTGATATGACCCCAAAACACTTACTCTAAAGGCTAAACAAGTCTATAATGGAAGTGCTTCCATTATCTAACTATACATTTAGCCCCCACTTTAGCAAGAGTATGAGCTCAACACAAACTCTTGGTAAAGGAGAACATACAGAATAGACAATCTTATTAGAATCAAAAGGGAAAAAGAAATCCTCAAGCCCCAAAGGGACTAAAGTCTTTATCAACCCTAAGATCATGATAAGAGAGACATCACTTACTTAAGAAGAGAGAGAAAAGGGTGTGATTATCTTGCCCAATGCGAACTTATGTCCCATTTTGAACCACACAAAAATCATAATTCCAAAGATGGAGCTGAACCGCCTAGTGAATGTGGCTACTCACTAGTCAAACCATAAGGGAGATCCTTTCTAAAAGGGATCAAAAACATTGTAAATTAAAAACTGGCAGGATCGAGGGATTCGTGTAAATTTAAACTAGAGGAATCAAGAGATCCTTAAAAAAAAGGTAAAAATGTCCATGCTTTAAGGATTAGTTTTTAATCCATAAAGGGAAAAGTTTTAAATGCTTTGAAAACTATTTTGAACATGTGTGTGTGCAAAAAGTGAGTAAGTGTATGCCCCCATGTTAAAGTCATTGCTAACACTTTAATAGGAGCAATAGTTTTAACGGAAACATAAACAACTCTACGAATTACGTTTCCACTGTGAGATGCCCCCAAAGGAAGACAAATCAAGGGAAATAAAAACATAAACATACATAAAAACACAAGAGGGATCTACCTAATGTGGGGTCAGTATGATCATAAGATAACATGTACATAGAAATATGATATTATTGCAAATGAATTGACATCATTCCCCAAAGAAAGTAGAACTACAATCACAAAGGAGGAAAGAAAACTTAAGAGTTACGAAGAAGAATATTTTTGGACCACAACAGGGAGACCAAAAAGAATTAGTGCTACCATGTCGCAGATACAAGCAGATTATACAAGGAAAATAGTTACAAACAATAGCAAAAGTACAACATAACATGAAACAACATATAAAAGAATATAGATACATATAGAGGAATTGTACAACAACTTTGAGTCCCTTATCACCTTGCACAAACAAAGTAACAAGGGTCGTATAAAGGAGTCTAACAAACATTTAGAAAACACATTATGGGAGAGGCAAATTACAAAATAAAAACACAACAAGGGCTACCATAAAGGATAAGCCGATCAAGCACATTGTCAACCCTCCCTATCTTGATTTATGTTATTGATGGAAGGTGGGAAACTCGCAAGAGGGACTATATCCAATACCGTAGGAATGATAGCTAGTTCCAAAAAAGTATCCTTTTGAGAATCGCAATGCTCGATACTAGGTGTAATTGTTAATTGAGTTGAAAGCATATGAGGTAAATCATTATCAAGATCAATGGTCTCATATTCATCACTAAGATCAATAGGATCATCGAGAGTGTCCTCCTTATCAAGGTTGATTGAAATAGGATCCAAGATGTGAATAGGATCATCATACTCATTCTTCTTAACTTCATTATGAATATTAACATCTAACGCATCAAACATGGGTTGGTCGAAAGTAGGTAATGAGTTTCGAAAAATAGAAGCACGAGCTCTAGCATTAGCTCTACGCTTCTTATGACGTTCATTAGCAGATTTGTTACATTTAGCTTTGGCTGGCACATTTTGAGAACTAGGAGGAATGACAACAGGTTCCTTCACAGGTTCTATAGGAGGATTCTCAATAGGTTGCAATGAAATAGTAGAAGTTTGATTAATATTATTAGCAACAATGGATAAACGAGGTATTGCAGGAGTAGGCAAAAGACCACAGTTGGAGTCAATCTGAGGCATACTTAACTCGGCAATTTTGCAATGTTTGTAAGCTTGATATGAGCAAAAGAGATGATCAGGGCAAGGAGGACATGAGTTAGGTAGTGAAGGCCAAAAGAACTCGAGAGTAGCACAATCTCTAGGCCTAGAAGGTGCATACAAACTATGATTAATAATTTTTACATCTCCATTATGAATGAACTTAAGACATTTATGAATGGGAGAAGCAATAGCATGCATAGCAGTTATCCAAGGTAAACCAAATTTGATTTGAAATTGATCAGAAGTAGGAATAATGATGAAGGTAGTATCTACAACTTTACCACAAAGTTCAACAGGTAAATTAATAGAACCAAGTGCAGGATAAAGAAAACCATTACATGTTTGGATCCATGCATCAGATGGATCATAATAATCACATTATAGGCCTTTCATAAAAATATTTTCCTCAGTTATGACATTTATTAAAGATGTGGGGTCAACTAGACAACCACAAGTAGGTATCTTAGCAATCCTAGCATAGATATAAAGGGGACCATCGGGAGCTTTAATCATTTCAAAATCATCAAAGGTAATTAAAAGTTCCCTAGGTAGCTTATCCTTAGTTTGTTTTTGAGGTTTAGGTGGAACTAGAAGTTGAAGTGGAGGTGAAGGATCTTGCATAGTTAGTTGAGATGACACAATACTCTCCACATGATTAATAATGTGATTAAGAGCATCCACCTTTGAATAGTAAACAATATCCACAGAAGATGGTTGAGCTATAGTATTAGTATCATGTGTAGGTAAAGGATTGGTATAGATTTGAAGGTTTTGATTAGGAGGAGAAACACCATTACCATCAAAATTATCAACAGATAAGGCTTTAGAATCAATTAAGTCTTGGATCTTATGCTTTAGAGAATAACATTTTTCAATATCATGGCCATTCTGACGATGGTGTTGGCAGAAAGCTTTAGAATCAAAGGATTTTGAAGCTATCATGGTGGGAAGAAGAGGTCGAATAGGAGGCAAGGTAATCATACTATCACTTAACAACCTACTCATTATAGAATGAAAAGTTTCAGAGAGAGGAGTAAATGTATGATTCATACGGAAAGCAGTGGATGCAAAAGTAGCGTTATTAGATGTAGCTGCAACTTGATCAACAACCGCATTCATCTGTTTATTAATCTTGACATAGTTGTTAGGTTTCTGAAACTTATTAGGATTAAGAGCATTTTCACCCTTATCAACTATAACAGGATCCATTGGAGTGTTTCTCTCAAATTGACTCACTTGTAATTGATAATGGTGAAGTGCTGCACACAATTGTTGAAAGGAGGTAAATTCAGTAAGCAGAATATTATCTCTAATATCCTTTTGTATATTTGAAATAAACATATGTTGAATATCAATATCAGGAACATGATAATAAATCTGAGCATGCAAATGCTTAAATCTACCAATAAAATCAGTCAATTTTTCCTTAACGTTTTGTTTACAATGCATTAAATCAGATATGGACACTTGTGGTCCAATGTTATTTTGAAATTGTTGAATGAAGGAATTATCAAGTTTAGGAAAAGAATCAATGAAATAAGGGGGTAAGGAACAATACCATTGTAGAGCCTTATCTCGAAAGGTTCTAGAAAACAATTTAGCTAAAATCCTATGGTCATGAGCATAATCACTACAAAGGATTTGAAATATTTTAACATGAGCAACAGGATCACCTTTACCGTTGTAATTCTCAAGATGAGGCATATCAGCTTGCTGAGGGACAGTAGAACAAATGATGTCTAAGGATAAAGGACTACCCATGTCATATGTAGCAATGCTAAATTTGAATTGAGTTAAAGATGCAAGCTGTTGTTGTAAAGATGACACAGTCTAAGCCAAGCTAATAATTGTGGAATCATTAGAGGAAATAGGTGGGATAGCAATATTAGGAACACTAGGAAAAGTGTAAGAAGTAGGAGGAATAGAAGACACAACCAGTGGAACATTAGGAACCACAGTTGGAAGAGGATTAGTATAGGTAAAAGGCACACTATGATATGAAGGTTGTGAGGTAGGTAAAGATACTTGTAGAGCACTCACAGTAATAGATGTACTTGGTAGAGATGTTATCATCAAAGGAGGAGTATAAGTTGGAATACTAGGTAAAGGAATAGAAGAAGGTCCTACACTAGTGACAATAGGTGTGAATCCTAACCCTTGAGCTTCTTGAGCTAAAGGTTTAACATTCAAATTCACAAGATGAGTAATACTATGCAATTAATTAACACCTTGGACATTATCACGGAGGACTTTCTTAAGAGCCTCTATAGCTTGGACAGAATCTTGATTATGGTTTACTTGGATAAGCCAATTTCCCATTTTATCAAGTTTGGTTGTAAGGTTTTGCACTTGTTCAGGAGGAACTATTAAAGCGTCATCTTCATCATGAGATGAATGAGAAGAGTTATGCTCCATAGAAGGATTGGAATCATGAGTGATCAAATTATCATCCGGGATCCTAAGGAAAGGAGAGGAAGACTCAGGATCAAAGGAACCCATAAGTCTACATCTTCTTCTAACCGGGATACTATAAGTAGGACTAGAAGTAGTAAAGCTCATACACCAATACAATGAAAATGAACTTAACACAAGATTTTAATTTATTAATTTTAAATGTAATTGAAAGAACATGCAAGATCTAACATAAACAATGTAAATCTAACACCAAAAAGAAAGAGTTGTCTATCGCGGGTTCACCAAAATGTAAAGGAAGAAAAAGGGAAAAATAGATAAATCTCTTAAACCTACTTTACATTTAATTGAGATGTTTGGATTATATGTTATAATTATGATTAAGGAGAAGATAAGATATTCCTCTTTTATTCCCCAAATGCACAAATGAAGGATCCAAGTTGATCAATCCAAGAGAAGGATTAATGCACAAATGAATTAATGATTTGGAAATGAGATAAGAGAAGAGGATCTTAAATTTTGTTAATTGATTAAGTATGATATATAGCAATAATTGAATAAATAGGAGAAATGTACTAACATTAAAGAATTACAGATCAAATAATGTTGTTTTCTGAGGTCTGTACTCTATTTTTGGAAAAACTGAAGCATGATCTGAAACTGAAACATAGAGACAAAAAAAACCCAGAAATATTTTTCTGATCTGACTCCATCTTATGAAAAAGGTCGACCTTGACCCACAAATGTCAACCCTAGCCCAATAATGTCAACCTTGACCTACACAACATCGACGAAAAATCTATTCGCAGAGTCTGAAAGAAAGTTGAAAAGGGTATCCAGATCTGAGTCCAAATCTATAGTGCCCAACCTATACCTGCAAGAAAAAGAGGTTTTATTTTTTGGGTGGGGAGGGTTTTGCCTTGGTCAAACCCTGGTTTTGGAATTAACCTCAAATATATGTAATTGAAATTGTAGAAATAAACAAAGTAAATGCATAATTCACCTTGCTTGTAAAAGTCCTTGTGAAGGATTTGAATCCTTCAATCCACAAGTATGTATGCACCAATGGATCTAGAATGTGGAATGTATAAAGTAGGATGTCTTCAATCTCTTTCTTGTAGATCTCCAACACCAAGTCTTGAATGGGTTCTTGATTATGAAGAGGCTTGGAAGAAGATGGATGGAGATATCACCAAAAGGGCACTATGTGACTTGAATCCTTCAATGGCCTCCCATGGATCTCTTTGAATGCTTGAAGGCTTGATGGTGGATGAATCCTTGCTTCAAATATTTATTGATTTCTTGCTTGAATCTTCACTTTATGATGGTTCTCAATTGCTCAAGGATGCTTAGGCTTCAATAGAGGACTTAGAGAAAATGAGGGGAGAAAGACTCTCTTTTATATGGAATTAGGGCACAATCTTCTAAGGAGGTTGACATAGGAGAATTAAATTCCCATTAAAGCCTTAACCCCTAGGAGAGGACCTAAGTTAAATATAATTTAGGAATCACTACTTCGGAACCTGAAACAGCCGACCCAGAAGTGGGAAATTACTTTTGCAAAGACCCACATCCAGAAACTATGGGACCCCAAGATTTGAACCCTGGGTCAAGGTCGAGGTCAACCTTGACCTAGGTCAGGGTCAAGGTCAACCTTGACCTAGGTCATGGTCGAGGTTGATATAGACCAAAAAGGTCAACCCTGACCTTGAGGTCCAAGTTCTGGGGTCTGCAGTCCAAAATGTAGAAATTAGGTTAGAAGGAAGTGGAAAGAGGGGCAGAATAGGGGGAAAGCCAGGTCCAAATTAGGAACCCATTGAAAGTGCTTATATGACCCCAAACCACTTACTCGAAAGGATAAACAAGTCTATAATGGAAGTGCTTCCATTTTCCGACTATACAATCAGTTATCAAATAAAAGATTGGTAGTTTGATGAATCTCAACTGTTGTATTTCATATTGTATTAGAAATAGTATAGTGTGATAATATAGTATGTTTCCATCAATTCCAAAGGGAGAGATTGATGACATGTAACTGATTGAATGTTTAATAATGTTAAGTTGAAGATAATGCAAAGCATTAAAAATCAGTTAATGGTTTGTATTGTCATTGATGTCAACTTGATATCATCTGTACGATCATGTACATAATGCCAAAGACTTCAGAGAATCAATAGAACAAAGGTTATGCTTTCAGCAATGCATAAATGTCAAGTATTCACTAAGTGACAGACAACACCAACGGAGTGCACACCATCAGTAAAGGAAAAGAATAAAAGTCATAGTGATACCCAATTAACAGAAGATAGTGTTGCCCAATGCAGTAAAACCACAGGATGCCTGACGAGCTGAAAATAGAGTTGCCTGACGAGTAAAAATCTAATGATGCCCAACGGACGGAGATCTCAAACCTAACTAGAGTCATTCTGATAGAACTATCAGTTGTCATCGACAACTAATTGAAGAATTGACCGATGGAACAAAGAGTTCTGAAAATGACAAATTATCTAGCTGGAAAGAGCTAAAGATAGACTTAACTTTTTGTTTTATTCGACCAGAGTTAAGTGATTGATTTAAAGAAGATTTGTACAATTGGAAAAAAGATAACTATGAGATAAATTAGGAGTTATGCTTTAAATCAAATTGGCTGGATTATTTTTCACGCCAAGAATCAAGAATCAAGAATCAAGAAATAATGAATATCGTGTCTATATAAGAGACAAGCTTAATTCATTTTCGTAACATCACATTCATGGAAAGGGGATTAAGGGGAGTGAATGAAAAGATGATGCTAAAGAGAAACTGATGAATAAGAAATTCATACAGTCCTGATCAATCAAGCTGAAGGAGAGCTAAAGAATTCTGCAGACACTGACAAACAGTGAAGCACAACATCACAAAGCAGAAAGTGTGGAGCACAAAGAATTGAATTGATACATTGATCAAAGAGGTAATTTACTTAAATAGATCATAAAATATGCAATTCAAAGTTTCATTAGAAATAGGTCATAGTGTTTCAGTTTAACCATTGAAGCATCAAGTCTCCTAACAGAGTAGGACTTAACAGTCTTCTATATATTGATGTACATCCCAAGGAGTGCCAAAAAGGTTGATTCATGAAAGTAGCATTGGATTTTCCTGATACTTATTGACATTCTAAGAAGGAGGCTGATTCAAGGATGGTAGCAATAGATACCCGATACTAAGTGACAACCTCTATGTATAAAATCCTCTAACAAGGTCACACTTAATAGTGTGTTTGTAACCTTTAACATGGTTGGCTCCTAATAGGGCTCACTTCAAAAGAGTGAAAATTTGGGGTACCAATCCCAGTGGTTTTTCCCTTAACAGGGTTTCCACGTTAAAAATTCATGTGTTATGTGTGTATGATTCATTTCTTTATTGTTTTGTATCTGACATAGTTAACACTGGGTTGGTCGATATACTCTGCTTATTTACTGAGTTTTGGTAAATAGTTATACTACTTATCGGTAATCAAGGAGAATAAGGACATACAAGGAAAACTGACAGACAATTATTCATTACAAGTATTTCATGGCATGCATCTTGTAAGGACTTAATATTATGAAGTTTATTTGATTGGTGGTTAATGTTTGAAGGATAAATTTTTGAGGCCACTGATTCACCCCCCCTCTCAGTTATTACTAACAAACCTATGCACTTAATTTGCTTATGAAATGAGGAAAGAATTTGAAATGTCAATGTTTGGAGAGATCAAATTTTTACTTGGATTGCAAATTTTACAACAGGCTACAGGTATCTATATTACTCAATCAAAATACATCAAGGAAGTACTAAAGACATTCAGAATGGAAGAATCAAACCAGTCAGAACATCAATGGTGACAGGATGCAAATTGAAAAAAGAGAATAAAACACTAGAGGTAATTCAAAATTTGTAGAGATCTATGATTGGTAAATTGATGTATGTTGTACACACAAGACCTGACATAGCACATGCAATTAGAATAGTTGCAAGATTGTTTGCTAATCCCAAAGAATCACATATGACTAATGTAAAAATAATTTTTAAATATCTGAAGAATACTGAGGATTATGGACCATGGTACAAAAGAGAAGGAAAGTTTGAATTGAAAGTTTGTAATGATGTTGATTGGGCTAGGAACATTGATTATAGAAAGAGCACTACTGGTGGAGTATTCTTTATTGGAGAAATATTAGTTACTTTGATAAGAAAGAAGCAAGGATGCATATCTCAGTCAACTACAGAAGTAGAATATGTTGTTGCTACTGTAAATTGATTGAACATAGCATGGATCAAATAATCGTTGAAAGGCATGAATGAAGAGATTACTAGCCCAGTGATAATTTACTATTATAATATAAGTGCTATTAATATTTCAAAGAATCTTGTGATGCACACAAAGACAAAGCACATATCTATCAACTATCACTACTTGAGGGAACAAGGACAAGATAAACAAGTAATATTGTAATATGTACAATCAAAATAATAACTGGCAAACATATTCACCAAACCCTTACCGAAGGATACATTTGATTACTTGAGAGGTAGACTTGGTATTTGTCCCTTGTCCATTGGTAACTAAGTTGACTAGGAGGTTGCATCAACCTACATGCAATTAGAATATCAAACATGTTGATGCAAAGTTGAACTGGACTGACACAGACATATCAGTCTACTGCAAGCTACCTACTGCACCGAACATCAGAGATATTTTATTTGGCTACTTAAGAGCTGCATATTTATTTTTGGCATTATTGTCAAAGGGAGATGATGATCAATGAAATATCTATCCACTAAATGGAGAAAAGAGAAAGGGAGAGACATATCTAATCTACAAAGAGATTTAAGAACAAAAAATTAAAAACTGCAGGGAGAGTCTACATGGTGAGTTTTTAATACTGAAACATTTTATATATTCAAGCTAGGGAGAGCTACAAAATTGTTGTTGTTGTAGAACATAAGTTTAGTACTTGTTTTATGGTATTTTATACTACATATTTCATATTGTGCTGCCATCAATGCCAAAGGGAGAGATTGATGAACTACAACTGATTCTATGTTTGAAGTCATTTGTTGATAATCAACCGAGTTGCATATGTGATGATAAATTATCAGTTAATGTATTGTCATTGATGTCAACTTATTTGAGTATCATTATGGTAGAAAACATTTGTTATGAATTGAATAATTGGAACAAACAATGTTTATGTGGTCGGTAAATGAAGAGTTTTGTATACACAGAGAGACAGTGAACACAGAGTAAAGCATAGTGTATACCGAGCACAGTGATAACCAAGCAAGGGATCGCCGACACAACAAGATATTGACCGAGCATTTTAATCAAACCAAGGTCGACTAGAATGTTGAGCTGACAATTGATGATTTTGAGGTAAAAGACAAAGTTTGTTATTTTGATCAAACGGTTATGAAAATTCAATAAAGATCAAACGACAAAGACTCAAACATATTTTTAACACAACTGTCAAGGATGGTTTAAGCAGAAAAATCAATGATGGATATTAAGCAGAAAAATATAAAGGGTATAAGTTAAATGAGCCATGATGTCTATATAAGAGACAAGAGATTCATTATGAAAATACATGATGCTACACCTGATGCGCACATGCGAAGTTTATGCATGACTGATTAAACTGGTTAAATACAAAACCAAGCATTTTCTGCAGACATCATTGAGCAAATAGAGGAAAGAGCATTACCGAGTAGAACAAGTATGAAGTATGAGATGAACAGAAGTGAAAAAATTGATCAGAGGTATTATGTACTTAGCATAGATCTAAAAATATGCAAAATAGAGTTGTATTTTTATCAGATCACTACTGTATCAGTTTAACCATTGTTACAGATAGATCTCTTAACCGAGTAAGATAGTGAAAGTCTTTATTATGACATTCTAATGAATGTTGAGTGATTTATTTTTGACCCCATAGTGAATGCATGGTTAAGAGAGAATTGTTAGTTTTGAATCCTCTAACCAGGTCACATTTAATAGTGTGCATTGTAACCTTTAACAGGGTTGGCTCTTCACTGATCTCACTTTAGAAGAGTGAAAATATTTGGGTTACCAGTCCCAGGTGGTTTTTCCCTTAGCATGGCTTCCATGTTAAAAATATATGTGTCAATGTGCATGAATGTTGTGGATTGTTATTTTACTTTACACTTTACTTGATTGACCTAGATCGGTAAACACAATATTAATTTACTGGTACTCTGAAAACACTATTGACTAAAGTTTGAGATCACAGAATACATTTCACCGAGTTGAATTATATGGTTGAATTTGTTTTTATATATACATCTGGAGGAATTTGGGACTGTAGGATAATTGGGAGCTAACTGATTCAACCCCCCCTCTTAGTTATTATAACAAGAATTTTTGGTGAAGCCTGAAAGATATTCAAAAGAATTATCAGGATAATAGTTGGATGATTTTGGGAGATTTAAATGCCCCACTCAAAGATGATGAAATAATGGGAGGCATCCCTTCCCAGATGGATAGTAGAATAGACTTGATGGACTATATTAATGATGAAGCCTTTCTGGATGTGGAGCTGGAGGGAATTTCTTACACTTGGTCTAATGGGAGAACAGGTAAGGATCTTATCCAGGTGAAATTGGATAGAACTCTCATATCTCTAAATTAGATCTCAAGGAACTCTCATATCTCTAGATTAGATCTCAAGTTACTCATGTTCTCTATCCTCTCTATTGAGAATAGGTTCTGATCACTTCCCCATTTCTTTTATTGCTAACATTTTGAATGGTAAGAAAACCCTTCCTTTTCGATTTAAAAAGATGTGGATGGACCACCCCAATTTGAAGGATAATATAGCTGGATGGTGGAACTATGTTTTGGATGGGGGAACCATGTATAGAGTTGCTAAAAAACTGAATACTATTAAAAGAAAAGTTAAGACCTAGAATAAGGAGGTTTTGGGGGACATATTCCTGTCCAAAAGCAGGGTGCAGATTGAAATCAAGGAGATCCAATATCAAATTTAGAAAGAGGGTCTCTCTAAGGATCTCAAAATTATTGAAAATAACTTGTTGGCGAAGCATCATAATATCATATCTAAAGAGACTTTATGGAGACAAAGGTCTAGAGCTCTCTGGCTTAGGATAGGGGACAAAAATACAAGATTTTTTCATATGACATCCATGAAGCATAAGATGGTTAACAAAATATCTAGCTTGCTTATAAAAAAAAAAAATATTAGGAAAGAGGAAGACATAAGAAAAGAAATTCTCAGCTACTTTTCCTCTCTCCTAACTAAGGAAGATAACTTGATCGCTTCAGATCGGGATAAAATCCTATCTGTTATCCCATCTTTGATTGATGCTGGAACTAATGATAGAATTCAAGCCATCCCCTTAGATAAGGAAATAAATACAACTATCTTCTCTTTTGAATGTGGGAAGTCCACTAGCCCTGAGGGATTTCCTATGGTCTTCTTTCAGTAGTACTGGGAGATTCTGGGGAAAGATGCGGTAGCTACAGTCAAAGATTTTTTTGGAACTAAAATCCTCCTTAGGTAACTTAATTCTGCCTTTCTAGTTTTGATTCCTAAAAATCCTAGAGCTAATACAGTTGATGATTTTAGACCTATAAGTCTCTGTAATTCCTTGTATAAAATTATCTCCAAAGTTTTAACTTCAAGGATTCTATCGATCTTGCCTTTGATTATCTCACCCAAATAGAATGGCTTTGTTCCTAGAAGGAAAATTTTGGATTCAATAATTGTAGCTCACGAAAATATTTATTCCTTGGAAGTTTCTAAGAAACAAGGCTTCCTTATGAAGCTAGATCTCTAAAAAGTGTATGATACAGTGAACGGGAACTTTCCACTGAAAGTTCTTCATGCCTTTGGATTTGATAAGGGAGTTACCAAACTCATCATTCAATTGGTCACCACTATTTCTTCTTTATTTATTGTCAATGGGGGGTCTTCCAATTTCTTTAGACTGACTAGAGGTCTAAGACAAGGTGATCCAATATCTCCTATCCTTTTTTCAATCTTGGTAGAATGTCTAGGAAGTTATATTAACAAATTTGTGGGAGAGGGATTAATCTATGGTCTCCAACTATCATCTGTAAGATCATTCTGATCCCATGAGAAATATTTTGATGATACCCTCATCATGGGGGGTGCTATTATTAAAGAAGCTAGAAATATGAATAAATATCTTACAACATACACTTCGACTTTTGGACATTTTATTAATTGGAACAAGAGCTCTATATTCTTTATCAACACCCTTGAAGAGAGACAAAGAAAATTTGCAAATATTTTGGGCTGCAGTATTGGAAATCTACCTTCTTCTTATCTGGGATTACCGTTGTGCACTATACTGCCTGATATTTTTTTGAATTCTATCATTGATAGATTCAATAGTAAGTTGGCAGGATGGAAAGGGGTCCTTTTAAGCAGAGTTGGGAAAGTTCAAATCCTAAAATTGACCTTACAAAACCTCCCAGCTTATGCCTTGAGTCTCTTTAAGATCCCCCATAAATTTTCCATGATGATTGAAAGAGTCCAAAAAATATTCTTGTGGTTAGGGGTGGAAGATAAGAAAAGATTAAGTTTGGTGGCATGTGAAAGTGTTTGCAAGCCTAAAAAACTAGGGGGGCTTGGATTGAGATCTATAAAAATGTAAATAAAGTTCTTCTTGCCAAATAAATATGAAGAATATATGGGATAAAGAAAGAATGGAATGTGATCATCAAAAACAAATACCTCTTTAACTATAAGTCTCTGGAGGACTTCCTAATCACTAGAGAAAATATGCAAGGCTCTTACATATGGAACATCATAAGTTCAACAAAAGATCTGATTATTAAGGGTATGAGATGGAAGCTAGGGGATGGAAGGAAAATTGATTCTTGGGTAGACAACTAGTTAATAATGGGCCCTATATCAAAAAACCAAGACTAGAAACAAGCAATAGATAGATGCAAAGAAAAAAATGGAGGAAACGTTGAGGACTATTGGCAAGGAAATAAGTGGATAAACCTGGGAGACATAGACAAAAAGTTCTTTTCCCTCTAGCTTGAGTTGCAGTCCTGGTTTTTCAAGGACGACAATTAGGATAAAATTATATGGGCCTCTAAACCGAATGACATCTACGCAATGGCCTTTGCTTGTGATCTTATGACCCCAGGTGAGGAAATACCTCTTTGCTCAAAAGTCTGGTATAAATTTCTCATTCCTAAAATCAACTTCTCTTTTGGCTTTTATACTAGAATAAACCTCTAACCCTTGATTACCTTAGTAAAAGGGGCCTCTATCTTCCTAATAGATGTTTTCTCTGTATGGAGGAGGCTAAATCTTATGACTCTATTATGATGCATTGCTCCTATTCCCGTATGGTATGGGGGAATATTTTGAGAAAATATAATCTTTGTTGGCTTTTTCCTCTCCTTTGGCAGGATTTTGTTACTCAATGGAGTTGTCCCTTCTTGAACAATATGGCAAAAGAATTTTGGAAACTTCTTCTTCCTCACTTTTGTTGGCGTATCTAGAAGGAAAGAAATAATAGAGTATTTTAGGAGAAATAATCTAAAGCTGAAGTGGTTGGTAATCATATTTGTAGAGCGCTAGAGGAGAATTTCAACATTATGATCAATAACAATCCTTCTTTTATCTCTTCCCAAGAGACTCTGGAGAACATAAAATACTAGCACTTTAGTTCCACTGCTATCAATGACCCTCACCCTAGAGATCATGCCCTATGGTCCTCCCCTCCCAATGGATGGGTCAAAGATAACTTTGATGGGGAAGCTAAAGGAAATTTGGGAGTGGCGGGAGGAGGTGGTATTATTAGAGACTGGATGGGTAACTATGTTGGTGCGGTGGGTGTCCCTTTGGGTCTTCAATCCAATCATAGAGCAGAAACCATGGAGGCTCTTAATATCATTATGCTTGCAGATGAGATGGGGTGTAAAAAAGTGTGGCTAGAGGGATATTCCTTAAACATAATCAATAATATCAAAGGCCTATGAAAACCTTCATGGTCAATAGATCATACCATAGAGAAAATAAAAAATATTGCCTCTCAATTTGAAAGGTTCTATATTACCCATAACCACCATGAATCTAACCAGGTTGCAAATGGCTTGGCTAATATAGGAGTTAAGAATGATGTTATTAGCAAGTGGATTGGAATGAATAAGATTAATGATGAGATCGATAAAATCATTTATCATGACAAGATCAACCAAAAGGAGGGAGTTATTAGATTTAATGATGACATTGCATGAAATGAAACATAGCTCATGTACTTTTAAGATGAAGTGGAAAGTGGAGCAAAATTGAATTAATTCTTGTCTTGTCACACATGATTTGTGGGTTTTCAAGAAGGACTTGAGAAAATTGGACCTAAATAAGTCTAAGAAGAAGATGATTAACTACACTTGTGATAACAGATGCATGAAGGAAGAAGGGATGGGTGGCGATCTCAAGAGAGAGGAACCCACCAAATGCAAGTGGATCCAGGAGAAGGAGGTGTGGAGAAAACTCAAGAAAGGCAGACTCAACCAATATCTCAAACGCCTGCATGGACACAACTAAGATATCACCAGGGAGTTCGTTGCTAGTTGGGAGAATGGAAAGGTGCATATTGTGGGTAAATATTTCCCTCTTAGTTTAGACTTAATCATTGAGATTACGGGTTTGTATCTAGAGGGTATTAAATTTTCCAAAGACAAAAAAATAGGGAATAAGGCGTATAAGGATTTCCCTAAAATAGATGAAGAGAAGGATTTGCTTGTTAAGGGAAATGTTGATTATGTTAACATTGACAATATTAAGCTCATTTGGGATAAAGTTTTAAGGGTTATAATATAATAATTTACCCTAGATAGTAGATTTACCAGAGTGTACAATGATCACTTTGTGCTCATGAATCACTTCCACCACAAATTTAGGGTTTCCTTCCCCTACTTTTTGTTGAGCTCCCTCAGCTAGAGTATTACAGATCATAGAGTCAAATCTAGTCCTATGCTTTATAAGGGTCTGATTCTTCTTTTGTAGAATATGCGAGATACCATATCCCAGAGCCAGTCCCTAAGAAAGTAGGATTATAGAAGAGGAAGAGTGTGGAAACCAACACTGGTAAGAAGGTAATCTGTCTCCCAACAAGAAAACTAGAAAGGTTATTTCTAAAAAAAAAGAGGTGACACTGTCAATTTTTGACGAAGTGGAAGGTATGAAATCAGATGATGAAAATGAAGACACTTCTTCCAAGGATGAAGCCCCAGTGAAAGGTGAGTAGATTATCAAGGAGACTCCTGAGAAGGAAAATACTCCAAACGATGAGAATGGGAAAGTGTTGGATGCTGGAAAAAATTATGCTGGTGACACTGTGAAAGACCTTCAACAAGAAATTCCTGAAGAGGCCATTAGTCCAATTAATAATATTATTCAAGTTTATATGGAGGATACCCAAATGGACTCTGGTAATGATAATGATGATGGTAAAGCGGAAAATGAGATTACTGATAAAGATGTAGATAATGAGGTTCTTAATGGGGATGATACAAGGTTCATTGAGATGGATACCCAAGATGACAATGAAAAAGGTAATATTCATGTGGAATCTCCTAGCACTATTGCCAACCAAGAGGCTGATTCCATTATACCTGATATTACGACAAGGGAAGAAAATATTGAGAAGGATGAGAATAGGCAGAATCAAAATAATACAGAGGAAGCCATTTTGGAACAGGACTTCAACACTAAAAGGGTGACTAACACGAGTGTCTTGCAAGCTGCTAGAAATAAGGCTATCTATGCTTTCAATATTGACAAGTGGGCCTTCCATGATATCCAGGACCTGCGTATCAAATATAGAGACCTTGATGCAAGGAATGAGGCACTTGAAGAAACTGTCGACAAGATGAGGAATGATGCTGCAATGTACAGTAAAGG
Source organism: Thuja plicata (assembly GCA_018584345.1). Taxonomy (NCBI): domain Eukaryota; kingdom Viridiplantae; phylum Streptophyta; class Pinopsida; order Cupressales; family Cupressaceae; genus Thuja; species Thuja plicata. The sequence goes on along the minus strand of MU228091.1, from coordinate 422,721 downwards.
TAAGAATGTTTTTTCTGAGGTAACTGATTGCTCCAGCTTGATGGAAGATAAAATTACTAGCACCATTAAGAAAAAGATTACCCCAATTCTGGATAAATTTATCAATAATGATAAGATGCTAAGGAATGTTTTATCCCTGAACAATATGGGTATGAAAGCCATGGTTGATAACCTTAATGCCTTGTACACCTTGCTAGATGGGAACAACACAGACAAAAATGCAATAAATATTAAAGATGAAGGTGTGAAATAGGATGAACAGCCTTCGGGCCTAGGGTCAAGGACCAGATCCAATACTAAAAATAAAATGACCTCCCAGTTAAAAGATCTCACTAGCCTGAAGGAGTCTATCCTGAATATCCAAAAGAAGCTAGCGGAATCTGAAGAGTACCTCAAGATGTTGGACTGAATTGTGTTGTTGGGCGGGTTTTTGTGTTTTTTGGCTGGAAGGTTTCTTGTTTTTCTTGTTCTTTTTTTGGGGTTGATTTTCTCTTTGTAATATTTGGGGTTGTGCCCCCTTTTGTTACTTACATTTCTTGAGGTAGTAGTTGTTCCTTTGGTGCTTGTAATGCTTTATCTTTTCTCTCTTTTGTAAAGGGTTTTGAGGCCCCTTCAAAACCTATAGTTACCTTAGTCAAAAACATTATAGATTAGATGAGATTATATTTTTGATGTGTAAATTATGATTAATGAGGATTAAGGATGTTAAATCTATCTAATGTTTTTGATTAAGGTAAATACAGGTTTTGAATGGACCCTGAAACCATTTACATTAAAGTAGTAGAGATAAGCATCTACAACCCTTACAAACATTGATAGCCTATTGCAAACAAAAAGCAGGACCCCGGAAAACCCCCATTAACCCAAAAAAGGAAAACAAAAAGCTGCCAAAAAACATTTACCAACACAACTTCTAGTCCAGTTTCCAACACAGAACAAAAATAAAAATTACTTAATACTTTCAAAGGCTTCCTCAACCTCTTTCTACATATCTTCCATCATATCAATGGAATCTTTCAGTGCTTTCATCTCCTTTGGAACCTCTGGAATTTTCCTTTTGATGCCACTTCGAGTTCTAGTTCTCGGGCCCGAGCTCCCAGCTTTGTCTTCAATTGTAATGGTTTTATTCTCCAACAAGCTGCTCTCCAAATAGGCATATAAAGCTTTAAGATTTTGAATAGAGAATTTAAGCCCCTCATTACTATGCTTGAGAATGATGCTAATCATATGCCCATTGTTAATGTTAATTAATGGTACTTGTTGCAATTAGATAGATGCTATTTTTATGTGAGAAAGGGTGGTGTTGTAACATTCATAGAATGATTATGGTGGTAAAGTTATCTTTTACTGACTAATGTTATTTAATGATGTTGCATGTGCTTTGGGTATCTATATATATGATCTGGTACATTTGACATGCGATGTTTGAGTGATGGTAGGTACCAAGCATCAACTCCACCTGGCTCCATAGGTCTAAGCATGTCTATAATATCCCAAATGGTGGTTAAATTTAGAGATAGTCATATGGCTATTCATTTCTCAAATCCAAATTGACATTCCTACTCTTGGAAGATAATTTCCAATTACCTATGGCTACCCATCTAGTTACCGCATGGTAACGTCAGACTACCTGTGTCTAGAGTGTTGAGTTCAGTGTGTTACAATTTTGCATTCTAGTTGTCTACAATAGTTATCAAAAAATGCATGGGTGAAGTAAGATCTAACCATTTTCTAGTCAATATTGTTGGTTGGTGTTATTATGTTATTGTTAGTGTTGTTAGCAAGTTTTGAAAGGATTTTATTTACGTTGTAATTTTATTATTTATCTTTCGGGCCTTTGTATTTTAAAAGTTTGTAGATGATATTTTTCCTTGAAAGTTTATATTTAAATGTTTTTGGTTTAAGTCATTTTATACATTATGGAAAAGTGCATTTTAGTACTCACTTTACTATTGTTATTTTTTCCAATTTCCATGAGTTTCTTCTCACAAAAAACCCTAATAAATTTGAATTTTCCTAGTGGAGAATTTTGGATGAAAGATGTTTTGTGGGTATTTTCTCATTGGAGTTCCTGTATCAAAATCTACATGTCTTCAAAATCTTGCTTTGTTTGGTGGTGATTTTATCAACTTCTCTTTGTTTTTCTCCTTTTGTTCATTAAAGGTATGTTCTTGACATTTTCTCTCATTTTCCCCTTGTAGTTGGATTAATTGGTTGTGGAATGAATGGAATAACATTTTGTAATTATTTTAAGTCTATTAATTTTTTTTTTTGAAGATATTTGATGAAAAAATTGATGGATTTTATGGTATTTTATGGAAAATCAGAGTTTCATGGTATTTACACTTTTTTTAAAAATAATTAAGTGCATGAATGGATGCAATGAGTATATTATTGTGATGAGAATGCATTGGTATTGAATGAGTTTCTTCAAATTTGGATTTTGTTGAGTTTGAATTTTGGTGAATTTTGGCTTGAAGGCCTTAGTAGCACCTGATTTGGGCAATTGGTATATGTGTATGATATTGCAAGTGCATTTGGACATGCGATTTTGTATTGCGTTATTCATTAATTGATTGTATGAAGAATTATGAGTATTTTTCATTGGCAAGGATATTGTATGTGAGGTTTATGTGAAAACCACACTCTTGATTAAGAACAAATGGCATGGATTGCCAAGGAAAAATATTGACAATAAATCATGTATATTGGAAATTGGTGTGAATGGTAGTAATTTTGTAGTGTGTCATATATTTCCATGTATTTTCACCTTGGGTGGGTGTAGAGTCAAATTTGGGGATGGCTCTCAAGGGAGGGACTGGGGCACAAAGTGGCCGCCAAGGTAACCCATTGGAGAGTTTCTTTAACAAGTGATAACATAATAACTTAATAAAATAAATGGGGGTAATCATACATAAATAATATGTAATTGATTCCTCATGTGTGGCTTAATGCTCTCATAGCTAAGGATGCATCAGGAATGCCTTATGCACTACTTAGTGCTCTCACAAGCTAAGGATGCATAAGAGATGACACATATAATAAGATGAAAATTGATTCATCATGCATACCTTAGTGATCCCATAGGATAAGGATGTATCAAAAATGAAATTTTATTCCTTGTGCATGCCTTTAGTTATCACATAGACTAAGGACACATTGGTAGAGGGTCTGACATATCTAGTAATTCAAGCATTCTTGTCACCATGAGAGGTTTGGTTGGCTCAGTCACAATGTGGTTATGCAATGGCATATTCCACTACCCACATCATAGCTATGTGATGACACTCCCATTTATGATTCTTCATCCATCCATACCCTGTGTATTTTTGAGTAGTGACCTTTGGGATAGTACCTTGATGACCCTCCCTAAAATAAGGAAGTAAAATAAGTTTGCTTCTGAAGCAAGTCAGAATGACACTGGTGTTTATCCTTGTGCCCATATAGATAGTTGGTAAGCCGGTCCACAAAATTGGCCTAAATAGTAGGTTCTGGAAATAGAAAGTAGTCCATCCATGAATTCATAAACCAATAGCTTGCTTAACACATGATAGTAGGTTGATGCTATTTAGATTTTGTACATGTTGAGATGCTAGAGTCATTTAGATTTCTTGTGTGGTTGGATTGTATACTAGGTTTCTATGATGTTAATGGTTACCCCTGCATGAGTGTTAACTTGGTCTCTTGTTGATTTCATCGTGTTGTTATGATTGTCCCATGTTGAGTGGTCTCCATTTTTTGGATTGATTTGCATGGTTTGATTAGTTGTATTCTCTCTTTTATTCTATTTTTGTGATGTGATATTGGATTCCTTATTATGTGTATTCATTTAACATAGGGGTGTATTGGTGTGTTGTGTGTGTGTTCAAAACCTTATCGTGTGATTGGTTAATGTGTGTGCTTGGTGTTGTCAAGTGGCTCATTCAGGAGTGTATACAAGTTTCTATTTATGGCAACACTATAGTTATGTATGGTCACTTGGACTGGAGCACAGTTTTGGTGCTAAGGTTTTGTTAAAATGACTAAGTCCAGGAAGCAGTTCACTGAGTACAGTTTTGGGAAGAGAGCACTATATATAATGAACTATGTCATGCAAGCTTAGAGGAAGGTATTTTGGGATATGGTAGACCTTCAGTTAAGGTTTCTTGATTTTTGGAGTTTAGAGATGAAATTTATAGATGATTGAAGTAATGCGAAGACAATGTAGTAGTGAGACCGAGAAATTGAACAGTCACGATGATTAAAGGAGTGTAACATGGAATCCAATCGTGCTAAGTTAGATTTGGATTAGGTCTTACCATAATTTTGGTAATGTATGATCATTGAATTTGTATTTGAGTTCTGGATAAGAGTTAATCATGTTTTGTGATGTATTTAGGAGTCGACTGAGTGATAGGTTCTATTTAAGGTATCAAATACTAGGCAACTACCATAGCTCAGGGATTGGACATCCAACCAAACAACTATCCTCCTTTCTAGAAACTCATTTAAATTATCAACCTAGGGATGTGTTACTTGAAACAGGTCAGCAAAGTATATGATGATGACATGTGACTGATTGAATGTTCGACAATGTTAAGTTGAAGATAATGCAAGGCATTAAATCAGTTAATAATTTGTATTGTCATTGATGTCAACTTGATATCATTTGTATGGTCATATACATAAATCCAAAGACTTTAGAGAACCAAAAGAACCATGTTTATGCTTTCAACAATACATAAAAGTCAAGTATTCACAGAGTGACAAACAACATTGATAGAGTGCACAACATCAGTAAAAGCAAAGAGGAATAGTCACAGTGATACCCGACGATAAGAAGATAGTGTTTCCCGACAAAGCAAAGCCACAGTGTTTCCCAACGAGTAAAATTCCAATGATGCCTAAAAGAAAAAGATCACGAAGCTAACTGGAGTCTCACCGATAGAACTGTCAGTTGTCACTGACAACTAATTGCAATGGTGACCGACAAAACAAAGAGTTTAGAAAATGACAAAATATCTAGCTGGCAGAGCTAAATAAGGACTTAACTAGTTGTCTACTTTGTTTTATTCAACCAAAGATAAGTGATTGATTTAAAGCTGATTTGTACATTTGGCAAGAAGATATCTATAAAACAAATCAAGAGTTATGCTTTAAATCTAATTAGTTGTATTGTTTTTCATGCCAAGAATCAAGAATCAAGAAACAATGAATATCATGTCTATATAAGAGACAAGCTTAATTCATTTTTGTAATGCATGAAAAGGGGATTAAGGGGAGTGAATAGAAAGAGGATGCTAAAGAGAAACTGATGAAGAACTACTTCATACGGTCCTGATCAATCAAGCTGAAGGAGAGCTAAGGAATTCTGCAGACACTGACGAGCAGTGAAGCACAACATCACCTAGCAAAAAGTGTGGAGCACAAAGAATTGAATTGATACATTGATCAGAGAGGTAATGTACTTAAATAGATCTGAAAATCTGCAATTTAAAGTTGCATTAGAAACAAGTCATAGTGTTTCAGCTTAACCATTGAAGCATCAAGTCTCTTAACAGAGTAGGACTTAATAGTCTTCTATATATTGAGGTACATCTCAAGGAGTGCCAAAAAGTTTGATTCATGAAAGTAGCATTGGATATACCTGATGCCTATTGACAGGCTAAGAGAGAGGCTGATTCAAGGATGGCAGCATTAGATGCCCGATACTAAGTGACAACCTCTATGTATAAAATCCTCTAACAAGGTCACACCTAACAATGTGTTTGTAACCTTTAACAGGGTTGGCTCTTAACAGGGCTCACTTCAAAAGAGTGAAAATTTGGGGTACCGGTCCCAGTGGTTTTTCCCTTAACGGGGTTTCCACATTAAAATCCATGTGTTATGTGTGTATGATTCATTTCTTTATTGTTTTGTATCTTACATAATTCATTCTGGATATATCGGCATACTCTGCATATTTACTATATTTCGGTAAATAGATGACTGCTTATCGGTAAACATTAAGAAGAATGTTTAATAGAGCAATCTGACAAGTAGTAAATTAATAAGTTATTCAAGGCATTCATCTTGCAGGACATAAGATAACTTGAGAAATAATTAGTGGTTGGAAGTGTTGAAGGGTTGATTTAAGGATTAATTGTTGAGGCCACTAATTCACCCCCCCTCTCAATTATTACTAACAATTGGTATCAGAGCTTGTGTGCTTAGAAGGAAGGTTTCAAGACCTAAGCCAAAGATCACAAGATGAACAGACGAGATGTGCCCAAGCTGAACAAAGATAATTTTGCCTCATGGTAGAGAAGGATAAGACTCCACTTATCAGGTATTGGTAATGATGTTACTCAATTCCTATAAACTAAATATGTGTTTCCCACAGGAGCACCAACAGTTGAACAAATGAGAGAGAAGCATGAACACAATGGCATGATGATAGAGCTTTCTTCCTCACTCTCTGATGATGAATTTGAAGATGTCAAAGAATGCAAAACTACAAATCAGATGCAGAACAAATTGAAGCTTGTACATGGTGGTGACAAAAATGTTTTGAGAGCCAAGGCAGAAAGCCTTAGAGGAAAGTTTGATGATCTCAAAATGAAATAAGGTGAAAACATCACTCAGTACAACACAAGAATCAAAGAAGTAGTCAATGCTATCCGAGGAGTTGGAGGTGTACTAGAAGAAGATACAGTGGTAAGTAAAATTATAAGAAATTTACTGTCTACTTATGCTATTAGAGTATCTGACATTAAAGAAATGAGAGCAGTATCAAATAGCAATGTTACTCTAGACAGTTTAATTGGAAGACTAATTTCATTTGAGATGAATAACTTTGATAATAGTGTCTTACCAAACATAGAGTCTGCATTCAAAACTTCTATGAGAATAAGTAAATCAAGTCACAAAAACACTATAAGAAAAGACAATGATAGTGAAAATGAAGAAGATGATCTTGATGAAATTGAAACACTTATGGCCAGAAGAATGTAGAGAGGCAAAGGTAAATACAAAGGTAAATTACCACTTGTTTGTTTTAATTGCAAAGAGATTGGACACTTTGCTACAAGATGTACTAACAGAAGAAAAGATGACATAAGTAATGACAGATCTTTTGAGAAGAAGTCTGACAGAGGTGATTACAGAAGCTACCAACAATCAGAAAGAAGAGATACTCGAGACTATAAGGACAAAGGAAAGAAGGACAGTTACCTAGAAAAATGCAAGGATGATGAGACTGACACCAAATCTGATGAAGAAATCGAGATGGTGTCTGTGGCTATAAAAGATGATTCAGATGATAATGAAGAAAGGTATGTAGAAACAACTCTCATATCTAAAATTAGCAAAAATGATGTTTAGATCATAGATAGTAGCTGCACTCACCATATGACCGGTGATAAGAAAAAGTTTGAGACTTTTGAATACTATAAAGGTGGTTCAGTAAGAATGGGTAATGACACACCTTGTCCAGTTGAAGGTAGAGGAACAATAATGTTGAA
>MU228091.1:387926-413084 GCA_018584345.1 Thuja plicata | reverse complement strand
CCTATCTTATAAGTATTGGATTTGTAAGGACTAGTGAAAACAATAATCTTTATTTGAAGGAAGATATTGATGCTAACACTTTGATTACTAAAATATTTGTTGATGACATCATATTTAGAGGCAATGACATGCTATGCAAATCATTTGCTAATGAGATGAGCAAAGAGTTTGAGATGTCTATGTTTGGAGAGATCAAGTTCTGTCTTGGTCTACAGATCATGAAACAATGTGAAGGTATTTTCATTACACAATCCAAATACACTAAAGAGGTCCTGGAAATATTCAAGTTGGAAGAATCCAAACCAGTTGGAACACCTATGGCTACTAGATGTAAGTTGAAAAAGGAGGACAAGACAACAAAGGTAAATCAGACTTTGTACAGATCAATGATTGGAAAACTCATGTATGTTGTAAACACTAGACCAGATATTGCACATGCAATGGGAATTGTTGTTAGAATTTTTGCTAACCCCAGGGAATCACATATGACTGCTATGAAAAGAATTCTAAGATATTTGAAGAACACTGAGGAATTTGGCTTATGGTATAGAAGAGAAGGCAAATTTGAACTTAAGGTTTTTACCGACACTAATGGGCTAGAAATCTTGATGACCGGAAGAGCACAACTGGAGGAGCATTCTTTAGGGGTGACAGACTTGTCACATGGATTAGCAAGAAGCAAGGATGCATCTCTCAGTCTACTATAGAATCAAAGTATGTTGTTGCTGCTGCAAATTGCTCAAATATTGCATGGATGAAACAGTTGCTGGAAGGTATGCATATGAAGATCTTAGAACCAGTAATTATATATTGTGATAACACCAGTGCAATAAACATTTCCAAGAATCCAGTCATGCATGCAAAGACTAAACACATTTCCATCAAGTATAATTATTTGAGAGAACAAGTTCAAGAAAAAGAGGTGATACTTGAGTATGTGCAATCAAAAGAATAATTAGCTGATATCTTCACCAAGCCACTACCCAAGGATACATTTGAGTACTTGAGAAAGAGACTAGGGTTCAAACCCTTGTCTACCAGTCAGTAAAAGACTAAAGGCTGCATCAACCTACATATTATCAGAATATCATTCATGTTGATTCTAGCAAAGAGATGAACTTCAAAGATACATCTATATACAGACAGGTATATATCATAACCAAGCACCAAAACATATTGTTGTATTGCTGATGGATAAGGGAAATTCAAGGAATATATTATGGATGGAGAGAAATGATAGTTTGACATGAATGTTAGATATTTTTATGATATTTGTTTGGAATTGTTTTCAAAGGGAGAGAAATTATCCATATTATCACACATTCTTCTCGAAAGAAGGAAAAAGTATCTATTAACACATTACTCCAACAGGGAGACATCTTATCCTTAGGGAGAGAAATTGTATGAAAAGATTATACAAAGAAAGAGTTGTAGACAAGAGAGAAAAACATCAAAAGAGAATAAAAGTCAAGGGAAATAAATTTACACAAGGAGAGGACACAACACATCAGGATAAAGAGAGTTGCAAGAATCAAATCTAAGCTAAAAATAGAGCTTACCGACGGTCAGACATTTATCGGTTATCAAAACAAAAGAATGGTAGTTTGATGAAACTCAACTATTGTATTTCATATTGTATTAGAAATATTATAGTGTGATAATATAGTATGTTTCCATCAATGCCAAAGGGAGAGATTGATGACATGTAACTGATTGAATGTTTGACAATGTTAAGTTGAATATAATGCAAGGCATTAAATCAGTTAATAATTTGTATTGTCATTGATGTCAAATTGATATCATCTATATGGTCATATACATAAAGCCAAAGACTTCAGAGAACCAAAAGAACCAAGGTTATGCTTTCAGTAATACATAAAAGTCAAGTATTCACAGAGTGGAAAACAACACCGACAGAGTGCACACCATTGGTAAAAGCAAAGAGGAACAGCCACAGAGATACCCGACAATCAGAAGATAGTGTTGCTCAACAAAGCAAAGCCATAGTGTTTCCCGACGAGTAAAATTCCAATGATGCCTGACGGATTGAGATCACAAAGCTAATTGGAGTCTCACCAATAGAACTGTCAGTTGTCACCGACAACTAATTGCAATGGTGACCGACGGAACAGAGAGTTCAGAAAATGACAAAATATCTAGTTGGTAGAGCTAAATAAGGAATTAATTGGTTGTCTACTTTGTTTTATTTGACCAAAGATAAGTGATTGATTTAAAGATGATTTGTACATTTGGAAAGAAGATATCTACGAGACAAATCAAGAGTTATGCTTTAAATCTAATTGGTTGGATTTTTTTTCATGCCAAGAATCAAGAATCAAGAAATAATGAATATCATGTCTATATAAGAGACAAGCTTAATTCATTTTTGCAATGCATGAAAAGTGGATTAAGGGGAGTGAATAGAAAGAGGATGCTGAAGAGAAACTGATGAAGAACTACTTCATACAATCCTGATCAATCAAGATGAAGGAGAGCTAAGGAATTTTGTAGACACTGACGAGTAGTGAAGCACAACATCACAGAGCAGAAAGTGTGGAGCACAAAGAATTGAATTGATACATTGATCAGAGAGGTAATGTACTTAAATAGATCTGAAAATCTACAATTTAAAGTTGCATTAGAAACAGGTCATAGTGTTTCATTTTAACCATTGAAGCATCAAGTCTCTTAATAGAGTAGGACTTAGTAGTCTTCTATATATTGAGGTACATCTCAAGGAGTGCCAAAAAGGTTTATTCATGAAAGTAGCATTGGATATGCTCGATGCCTATTGACAGTCTAAGAGAGAGGATGATTCAAGGATGAAAACATTAGATGCCTGATACTAAGTGACAACCTCTATGTATAAAATCCTCTAACAAGGTCACACTAACAGTGTGTTTGTAACCTTTAATAGGGTTGGCTCTTAACATGGCTCACTTCAGAAGAGCAAAAATTTGGGGTACCGGTCCCGGTGGTTTTTCCCTTAATAGAGTTTCCATGTTAAAATCCATGTGTTATGTGTGTATGATTCATTTCTTTACTATTTTGTATCTCACATAATTCATTTTGTATATATCAGCATACTCTACATATTTACTATATTTCGGTAAATAGATGACTGCTTATCAGTAGACATTAAGAAGAAGGTTTAATAGAGAAATCCGACAAGTAGTAAATTCATATAAGTTATTCAAGGCATTCATCTTGCAGGAAAAAAGATAAATTGAGAAATAATTAGTGGTTGGAAGAGTTGATGGTTTGATTTAAGGATTAATTGTTGAGGCCACTGATTCACCCCCCCTCCCAGTTATTACTAACATATGCACCAAGGATTTTAACTCGAACCACGCTATGGCTGCAGGAAGTAAATTGCTTTTGAAGGAAAACTATTTTAAAGATGTAAAGAATGCTAGAAATAAAATGCGAAAGTGAAATTTCTTGAAGGAATACTATAACTTGAAAAGACTAGAAAACATAATCATAGCATTTCAACAATTCTGGCCTCTTTGGCTGCAGGAAGTTTTGGACTACCCTGCGGCTTGTGGCTGCAGGAACTGTATTGACACCAGAGTTATAAAACCAAGATGCAGGGAATTTAAAATATATGCAAACTATCTAGATAACCTAGATTTATCACCAAGTGAGCCCCCTTGAATGAGTATCCAAACTCAATTATATTGAACTGTAGATTTAATACTTCATTTTCTATTGCTCAAAAATGTATTATAATTTCAACTGTAAAGAAAATAGAAAACACAATATAAACTATATTGGATAATGCCCTCCTTCTCATGTAGGAGCGAGGCTTTATTTAAAGGAAAAACATCTAACTACTATCTAGTCACACCATAAAGATAGGTGGAGCTTTTATTACAACCCTACTAAACATGAAAGAAAACTAAAAAATTGGAGATTGAATTGATTCATGAAAGAGGAAGGAAATGCTTTTGACACAAATCCAACTTACCACTCTTCCCTATATTTCCTTTGAGAATTTATTATGATGCCCAGTCCTTGCTTGCTTTCTTCCACCTTGATCATCCCAAATCCATTTGCGTTGCGCCTGAGGCTTCCCTGATGTATGACTAGGTCGAGCATCCAGATCATGGGTGTGTTTTTACTTGGTCAAGGTAATGGTTGCTACTTTGGTGTGCCGCACTCCAGATGTTAGAGAAATTTATGATAACATACATCAAGATACCCATTCATCATTCATGTTTAAACAATAGATTTATTTCAAAAGGACATAACTATATTTCCAAAATAAGTAATCTAGTATCTTCATCTAGGCGTAGCATGTTTAAGTATTTCCGACCACAAAATAAGTTCGGTGGTAGTATGTCACATAACAACAGTTATATGTAAAAAGTATCTGGAAAAGCATAATAAACATGATAAAAACATGGAAAAGATCCAAGCAAAAGTATGTCCTAGGGCTTCTATAGCATGACATTAATATGCCCTATCATTTCTGCCCCCTACAAAGACTAATGTCTATCCTCAGGCACTGATACACTTTTGATCTTTGAAAGAACCCAAAGATCCGCTTCCTGTGTCTCACCAGTCACATCGGTGCCCACACGCTAGTAATAACCATTGGTGTGCTCCATATTGATTTCTCTCCTCATCTCCATATGGTCATATACCTCATTGTCAATACAGCTATATAGTGGCCACATGAGAAGAGGGGGTTGGAAGGAAAGTGGAAGCCACCTTTCAGGACAAGGTTGCCTACCTAGTCATAGATACCATTAAACTCTCTGTATAATAGCTCGTAAGTTGATAAGGCTATGAGGTTCAACCTTCTTTAATGACAATGGTAATCTTTCCCATCTTTGACTCAACCCTTTTGTTGCCCTGTGTCCATCTAATAAAGAGAGCCATTTAAATGATGCAAATACCCCCTCTTTGTTGTTCAGTATCCTTTTCCTGTGGGTGGAGTCTCTCATTCCATATACTATTTCCATCCAATTGCAATAGATTCTTCAGGGATTACCACTCTCTGGTTGTAAGGGTAGTGTGATAGTTTTCTCCACTCCCCTATATTTTCTCAATTGTTCCCCATAGTTGATTTCATTATTAGACCAAGAAAGTAAAATGAACAAATGGATATCTTTGATAAACAACAAAGGATTCTAATCAGCATTAGAGGGCACAACATAATTATGCAGGTAAAGTTCACACAATAGATTCTGAATATAGTGTGGGGATTGTTCATATGCAGCCACAAACTCTTGTGGTGTATCTATGCTTGGGTGTAGATCCCGAAGGACCCTGATCAATTTATACATAAAATACTACCCCTTTAAGGACAAGGCATATAACCTAGGCGGTGGTCTGCATTCTATCAACTGTATAAATAGATGTGTTACTAAATCTAGTTTGTTCTCTAACATATGCACTTCTTGCTTTTTCCTGCCTAATTCAATTTTTAATCTATCCTTTTCCAACTCCCACATTGACTTTTCATATTATATCTAATTAAAATAGTCAATGAAAAGGGAGTGTAGATTTACCTAATTCTTTTGAACTTAAGTAGCTATAGGGACTCATTCTGCTACTGTGACTGTGCCTAACCCATCAATGGGTAATTCTTCTGAGGTTGGAACTAGGGATTCTTCCCCTGATTGTCTTCCTGCTGAGAGGAAGGCTTATCTATCACTTTAGCATATTCTACCTCCATGCATGTTGTTTCCAAATACTCTATTTCTACACCCCTTTCTTCAGTTGTAGGATCTATTTCCATGATGTCCAGAGATTTTGTATAGGGATCTTCTGCTTGTGGTTGCTCTTTTAAAGATTCCTTAATTGGATCTTTAGGAGATGACCCCATCATCATATGTGAATCCATTTTGTCTGCTTGAGGTGTGCCTAAAAAACTACATCATCATGGAGGAATTTTTGTAGACGCAGCAGGGCACTTTTGTGATGTCTGATGTTTCTTCAGTGGCTTGGTTGTAGGAGAAACAAGGTTTTCTGATAAAACAAGAGTTTCCTCCTCAACATTTGTAGCTATTTTTTCCTTTCCCTTTTTCTTCCTCTGTGCACTTTGTGAGGTCTAAAAATCTAAAGAACCCTCAGTTTGACTACTCCCTGGGCTAGAGTTTGGTTCAACCGCAGTGGTTTGCTTCATCTCAGCCTTTGAGGAAGATGGAATTTCATGCATGGCCTTCGGATTAATAGTTTCATCCTCAAGTGCATCTTCCTCATGAGAATTTTATTATGGTTCTTGTAATCCAGGCTGTGGCCCTTCACCTCATAACTACACATGGGGAGCGGCGATAAATTCTTCCCATGTCATAGGAGAACTATCCTGTAAAGACCTCTCTACCAAAAGTTTTATCAATCTGTGATGAGAGGCTGCATTTAATTTCCCTTTTCTAACTTCTTCCAAGCTTAGTTGTAACAAAGAATACATGAAATTGGGTACATTAACAAGGAGACCATGCTGTAAATGGCTCAACAGTTTAAAATGCACAACATGTAAGTAGGAAAATTGCCCTTCACAAGTAATGTACCTTATCACATGGACAACCAGTTGGTAGTACTCCCCTGGAAGAGATGTTATCTTTGCCCCTTGCTTATTGGTTTATAATACATTGTTTGTGGGCAAGGAGAATTCTGCCCTGGCTTCTCGTGTGTCATGCTCATGAGGAAACACTTCACCTAACGTAGGAAGTCTTGAAACCTCTACAATTCATGCTTCTAAAGCTTCCACCCTTAATCCCTTCACATAAGCAACTCCATTACTGTAAGTGCGCAAAAATTCAACTATTATAACCTCATTGTAACCATAGATCCTGACAAAATAAGTAAGCCAACCTACGCGGTTAAAGACTTGAATACTTTTTTGATCCTAAAATAAAGATAAATGATCCCCTGGCTCATGGCCTATGGGTGGTCCTCCCATTATTAGAAAAAACTCTGTGCCCCAAAACTCTAGATTCCTTGAACCTTCCTTTGCAACTGAAAATGGTTCTTTCAAAACTCTGCTATTTGTATCCTTAATAACAATTATTTCCTCTTATGTTGCCCTGTATTCTTCCTAAGCTTAAGACTGAATAATGCTAGATAACTTCTTGATATAGGATTTTGGGGATTACGACAGAGGAGAAGTTTGAAAATCCAGAGCTAGGAATATGAGTTGGGTTCAAAAAATTAAAAAACAAACAACAAGAGAATTTTGCATTAATTTGGGGTTGTCATATCAACTATTTACAAAATGACTACATAGTACTTCTTATGCAAGGGTAATTATTGAAAAAACACGAGTTAAGGAGTTAATGAACTGCCCCCTATGAAAGTTATGACTGGTGTCCTCACATGTATGGGGAGGAAGTACAACAACACTTGGATGAAGCATGAATATTAATTACAATGTAATTTATAATGACATCGAATTAATAAAAAATGTTGTAAACAATAAATGAAGGTGTACTTGGAGTGTAATCATGAATAAATGCCTAAATCTAGAAAGATTGGATGATGTGTGCAAAAGGAAAAAGTAATGGGTGTCATAATAATGATGGGACGCGTAAGTGAAAATGGAAGAAAAGGTTGATGGGAGGTGATGTGATGGGAAATTTATTGTGGAGATAGATTTTTGTGGGAAACAAAATTTTTATTATGATTGACGTGCGAGGAAGTTTAAAGAGACGAGCAAAGTGAAAATTCACCCCACTTGGCTACAGGAGTGTCTTCAGCTGGAGGAGGCCCATTGGCTGCAGGAACATCGTTAGCTGGAGGATGTCCATTGGCTGCAGAAACATCTTCAGCTGGAGGAGGTCCATTGGCTGCAGGAACATCTTCAGCTAGAGGAGGGCCATTGTTGTCAAATTGCCACAGGAATGTTGCTTTAGTGGTGGTTTTATGGTACATACGTACTCTGTGACTGTTGACCAGTAACTTGAAGTAGACAGTGTCAATTATAGACAATTAGACTACACCATTAGAAAACACTTTGTCAACCTCATAAGGGCCTATGAAATGAGTTGTAAGCTTACCTTGGTTCTCTTGAAAGCGAGAGTCATATAGAAGTGTCCAGTCACTAGGAACAAACCATTTATTGTGTATGTGTGCATCATGTCATTTCTTGCATTGAAGCTAGATCAATTTAGTGTTTTGTATGGCTTCCCTGCATATCTCATCCTGATGATTAAGCTGTAGGAGTCTCTCTTGTTGTGCTACTAGAAGATTTAAGTTAAGCTATGATGTTGTACGTAAAGTTTTATGCTCAAACTCAATGGGCATGACAACTTTCTTGCCATACACCAATTCAAAAGGTGTAATTCCTATTGAGGTTTTCCATGTGGTGCATTAGGCCCACATGGATTCTTGTAAGTGGCTACTCCAGTCTATTTTGTGCAACTAAACTTTCGTAGTGAGGATGGCCTCGATTTCTTGGTTGGTGATTTCGGCCTGACCATTCGCTTGGGGATGATATGGACTAGATTTCCTATGGTGAATATTGTATTCCTCCATAAGAACAGTGATCAGATTTGAAGTGAACTAAGCCCCCTAGTATGTAACGAGTTCCTATGGAACACCATATCCGGTAAATATCTCCTCATATAAAAACTATGCAACCCTGTTATCCCTTGCATGCTTCATAGCACGTGCTTCCACCCATTTTGTAACATAGTCAGTACAAACAAGAATGTAAGAGTTGTCATTTGATGGGGGATGAATTGGTCCCACAAAATATATTCCCCATTTATCAAATAGAGTGACTATTACCTAAGGAAACATAGGCATTTCATCTGATTTTGTGGGGTGGCCCATACGCTTACATCTATCACACTTGCGAGTGTAATTGGCTGCATCTTTGTGGAGAGTGGGCCAGTAGTAGCCAATGTTGAGTATCTTCATGGTTCTACATTTGGCAACAAAGTGGCCACCACAGGGTTCATCATGGTAGGCATGGAGTATATCATAGGTCTTTTCCTCTCGGATACACCTTCTCAGAATCTGATCATGGCCAGTGTAGAAGAGATAGTCTGCTAGCCAAGAAAAATTGAAAGTCTTTTCACTTAATAGCCTTTTCTCCTTAGAAGAGAAATGTGGTGGTACCTTTTGAGTAGCCAAATAATTGGTGATGTTGGCATACCAGGGTGTATGAGTGGAAATAGAAAACAAGTGATCATCTAGAAAACTGTCATTTATGACCTGTGGGTCATCAACATTCTGTAATTTGGAGAGGAAATCAACCACTACATTGGTTTTTCCTGGTTTATCTAGTATCATGATGTCAAACTCTTGTAGCAACATGAGCCATCAGGAAAGCCTGCCTAAAATAGTGGGATTTTTTACCAAATACTTGATGGTTGCATGGTCAGTATGCACAAATATTGGGTAACTAGTTATATAGTGGTGAAAATTATTGAGTGCATAAATTACAGCTAGGAGTTCTTTTTCAGTTGCTGTGTATTTCAACTTTGCACCTTGTAGATTCTTACTGATGAAGTAAATTGCATGCTCTATTGGACCATATTTCTGGCTGAGAACAACACCCACAACATGGTCAAAATCATCTATGTGGATGTGGAATGGTAATGCCCAATTAGGTCCTCTGAGAAATGGTGCCTGTGTAAGTACCTTCTTCAGCTGCAGGAAGGATTCTTAATAAGAGTTTGTCCAAATAAACTCTGAATCCTTTATGAGAAGGGAGTACATGGGCCTAGCTAATTTGCTGAGATCCTTTATGAATTGTCTGTAGTAACCAGCATGTCCCAAAAATATACGGACATCCTTCTGCTTGGTTGGAGTAGGGAGGTTCACGATGACTTCAATTTTTGCTGGATCCACTTATATTCCCTTGGCAGAGATGTAGTGACCTAACAGCACACCTTCCTGCATCATCATCAAATGTTTCTCATTGTTGAGGGAGAAATTATGCTCCTTACACCTGGAAAGAACTCTGCCTAGATTGACTAATGCTTCCTTATAGGTTTCCCCATAAGTTGTGAAGTTGTCCATGTAGATTTCCATGCAATCATGGGAGATATCAGCGAAAATGCTGATAACTACATGTTGGAATGTGGTTGGGGAATTACAGAGGCCAAAAGGTAGTACAAAGTAAGAAAATGTTCCCCAAGGGCAAGTGAATGTGGTTTTCTCCTGATCTTCAAGAAGGATCCTAATCTAGTTTTAGCCACTATAGCCATCTAGAAAAGAGAAATAACACTTTCCTACGAGGTAATCTAGGACTTGGTCTATAAAGGGCAGGGGAAAATGGTCCTTCTTGGTGGCATTGTTAAGTTCCATATAGTTGACACATATGTGCCACTTTCCTCCTTTCTTTGGGACAATAACTAAAGGTGAGACCCACTCCCTATGAGAGATTGGGTAGATAAAACCAGCGTTCAATCATTTTTGTAATTCTATTTTGATAATTTTTCGTAATGCAGGGTTTATGCACCCCCTGGAATTGTCTATCAAGATGTTTGTCTTCTTTTAGGAATATTCGGTGGGTACATAGTTTGTGGTCCAAACCAGTCATGTCAGAATAATCCTAGGCAAAATTCGTGGCATGGCTTTTCAACAAAGTGCTCAATGATGTTTGTTGCTAGTCTGTGAGCTGGCTATTAATATGCAGGCAATGGTTAGGGGAGACTTCCAACTACTTTGTGAGTTCTACCATAGATGCATCTGTTAATGGAGGCACTTGGACCTCATGGGGAAGAAGTTGATGGTAGAGGTGGTCTCTAACCATACTCTAAAGTATAGCGCCGAATCCAATAGAAAAGCCATGTTGGCGATGATCGGGACAGAGGATTCCACATATCATACTACCAAGTAAGGTAGTCAATCTATCCAATCCCATGCCAAACCTGGACCATGGGATATCATATAGATCAGACATACATAAATAATCTCGGGGAAAACTAGATAGAGCTACAATACCAGGACCATGGGCATACTCTACAAGAGCACCCTGAATCAAAATCTGCAAGATATGATAAACATCCTCTAGCATAAAAGTGCACTCACCAGTCAGTAAATGAAAGGTACAAGTATTTGAATGCCTTCTCTCTAGTAAACAAGAGATCAGACACCTATTGGTCCTGATCTCGAGCATATAAGAAATCCAGTATAGACCTATATGCCTAAGGACATCTCTCTCATCCTCAGAAAGCTGGAAACAATATACTAACCTTGATGGCGTTGACTCCTGACACTACAGGATAGTCCCAGAAAACTGCAAGAACATAGAACAGTCACCCATCAGTGTCAGGACAAAGAAAAATATCAAACCGGCATAAAAACATGCATGAAGACACTTAACAGAGCGATTACAGTAAACAATAGGCAATTGCGGTACTTTTACACTGATTATGGCAGTCAAATGGAAAATGCCACATACAATTCACAATTGTGGTATTAAACACTGACAATTATGGAACACTTATCAATTGCGACAACCATTTCACAATTGCGGCAAAATTACAGTCGATTGCGACACATTTACAGATAAAGCAAAAAATCAATTGAACTAAAATGTAATAAATACTAGCAATAAATGCATAAGGTATGGACAACTCACCATAGGTCCTAAGCCAACTGATCAATGAAAGGTATTGAACTGATCTGATACGTGCATGACACTTAGAAGCCCTAACATAGCTCAAAAAGAACACAAAAAGCACAGAAAACTATAGCAAAACTCACTAGAAGATCAGGATCTCCAAGAGTGCAAAGTGACAAATGAAAATCCCTCCAAGCTATTTATAAGTAATCCAAGGAAACCCTAATTCTAGAAAGACCCCCATTTTATCATTCCAACCCGTGGAAAATTAAACAGCTCATATCAGGAGCATATTGAAGTATTTTCATGAGTTATTAGGTACCCAGATTATCATTTTGCAGTATCAATAAATTAATGCTCATGTCATGTATTTTCACTCAAATTTGTTGAGGGGGCATAAATACACCTGCTATCACTGGGGCAAGCTGGGGCAGGATAAAAAAACATAAGATTCTTTGACACAATGCGACAAGCCATAATGCATCAAAGAGGAGAAAATGTAGACACCCTAAAATGGACGTACTTGCGACCTTACATTAAAAACACTAATTTTCATCTATTAATTAATGGTTTTTAATAATTAATTAATCATCTAATTAATTTCATTGAATTAATTTAATTGCATTCAATAATCCAATTCTAAATCCAAAAATAATTCAATTATCTTACATGTTGAATACTTTAATTTTAAAAAAATGAATTAAATATTCAATTAAATCTTTTCTTTAGTTCAAAAAAGAGAACTCTTGATCAAATCTCTGATTGCATGAATTAGTCCACCCACCTCTTCAGTTCAAAAAGGTAACTCCAAATTACCTATTAAATTCAAAAGGTAACTCATAATCAGTTGTTCAGTTAACCAAACTTTATCTCCTCTCTTCAAGTTGAGGAGGTTGAGTTTACTGATGGCTTCTCCAGTTCCCTTTGATCTCAATCGTTCATCCTCTAATCTCTGGGATTGATCTCAAATGTTCATATCATTTCCATATTCTATATAATCAACCCTTCATAACCATTTGGGGGATCCATGATTTCAATATTTCGTGCGCCCTTAACTCTGCAGGATTCTTGCTAGAGGCATTCAAAGAATTCTTGTGATCAAAATCAATATCATATTCTCGACGCTCCCAAGTCATAGATGCTGCCAATACCAATATTTAGCACCACACACACAACATTTCAGAAGGAGTAGAGAGAGACAATATAAGATTCGATCTTTTTTGGTTTGCATTCATTTGTATTCTTCCTTGATTGCTTGTTATTCTATTATTCGTGGATTTGTTCTTAGTTTTTTTGATTGCCTACCCCCATTACAAATCAATGCTACTAACCCCTCATTAATTCAAGATTGTAGAGAAGGATTGGATCTACACACTAATCATGTATTGTAAAGCCTTAAGGCCATCTAGTATAGTTTGGGGTTGGATGGCCTTTAAGGTCCATCATTTTTGTTGTGTAATGAAATAAGCCATAGGGCACTGTTATAAGTCCTATTGAAGTCCTGCTTGGTCATGTCATGTGCAAGGTCTAGGAGGTCACCTAAGATGTTTAGGGATCATTTTTAAGTGTTTAGTATAGGTGGGAATCTCATTGATTCAAAAATCTTTCTCAAATTTGCAAAAGTTGCACTTTGCAACTTTGCAACTTTTGTGAGCAACTTTTCCAAGATTGTGCTCGATAGTTCCATGGGTCATTGTAGGTGGTTGGAAATTCTCCAAGGGAGTTTAAAAGGACTTGGAACCAAATTTCAAATTTTTTTGATCATTTGGGAAACCAAAGTTAAGTTTTGCTCTTCAATTACTATTTTTTCCCATTAATTTGTTCTTTCAAAGTAGTGTATGGCTCTGTACAGATTGGTAGAATAAATCTGAAGGCATGGTGGTGCAATATGTTTTTTTTTAAATTTCATTTTCTTTTGATTTTAAGTCTTGAAGTCTTCATAGATAGGAGTAGTGATATTTTGATTCAAAACGGGTCTGTAAATCCTAAATTTGAGGGTTTGCATGCAAAAGGCCCTAAATTCTAACATTATTCCATGGGAGCACGATGAATCTTTGGGGAATATTATAATAGGTTTTATTTTAGTATATTTTTTAGGTGTTAGAGTTTTGGAGGCAGAAACACCATCTTTACCATGATGCCCTAGGTTTGGCATGGAAAATGTGACAAGCCTAATGTGAGGAAATGGTGTATAGATTATACAAATGCATGTTTGTGGGTGTGATAAATATGCAGGGAAGGAAGATTGGAGGTCACAGTAACCTAATCCAAGTTCTGTTAGATCGCTTCTAATTGACTAATGAAGAGTTTTTGTAAGTTCTTTGTCATAGACTGGTTCAAACCTAGGAAGACCTAATTTGGACACCTATGAGTTGACCTAACCACTCAAGGAACCCATAACCTATTTTTTAGTATTTCAATAAGGGGTATAAAGGGTATCCAAAAATGGTAATAAATGTTAGGTTTATATCAAAATATTTAGAGATATACCCAAAAACTTATGAATTAGGCCTAATGCAATTAGGTCTCATTTAGGCTTGTCTCCTACAAGGTCGGATTATGGAGTTCTTGCAGTAGAATAAAAGGATATAGTAGAATGAATACAAAGGTAAGAAGGTAAATCACATCCACACATAGGTTATTTCAAGTTAATGAGAATATCATAAGTGCAAGGGTTTGGGTGCTTGCTAGAGGAGGTAGAGGGAAAGGCTCTTGAAGAGGGAGATTGGATCTCTTAGGAAAGTGAGGATTGTTTAGGTAAGAAATGCCTTAGAAGGATCCCTAGGAAAATTCCTTGAACACCTTGGGAAGGAGGAGAAGCATAAGAAAACAAAGAAAGATCCATTGGATGGTTCAAAGAGCCTGGAAGACCATTGAGGAAGAAAGTTTGAATCAAGACCCTAGACCCTTTGCATCACTTATCGACCTTTTTAAAAAAAAAAACTTGATCTCTTATAACCACCTAAGATATTCTTCATGGGGGATATGGTGTAAAATTCTTATTTCACCATGTTTTATGAGTTTTATTTTAACATATATAGGCTAATCTTGCTTAGGCAGTGGGCTAGTTAGAGAGGTAGTCATATCTCAAATATTATTTACATTCACCACTTGATTAATGCAATATATTAAATTGATTTACACTCTTCAATATTTGGTTGATTTATAATACTAGTTTTTCTTACAATTTTATTTGCTTCATCTTCACACCATTGGCTATGTGACAACCAAATTCTTGTTAAACTTTAGAAGAAAAAATTTAATCTAATAGTAAAGGAAATCTTATAACATTTTAACCATGGAGAATTAAAAATAGGATATTTTGTTGGTCCTCTCTTGCTTTTTCTCATAAGAGGATGATATCATCTACCTTACATTACTTTTTTAAAACTTATTGGTAAATAAATTTGTCACTGTAAATTCACCTTTAAAATTGACCTTGTTTGCCGAAAGAGCAGTGACAAAGTTGCCAATAGTTGGAGAAATTTCAATCAGATCACAATCTTTGTCTGTATTTAATAGGGGAAGCTCCCTCATATGATGGGGGTATTTGTAATTTTTTTGTAATTTTCACCTAAAAGTACAAAAAGGAGACAAAACAAAACAAAATGGATAACATAAATCCCAATAGTAGACATATGAATACCATTTGAGATTCACAATGCCTAATGATTACAAAGGGGATTTAAACACATAATGCAATGATTACAAAATAAGGATAATGAACCTTGATATATGAAAATATAGGTTGTTCCAACACATTCACACCAATATACCAAGAAATGAATGTATTTTGTCAAATCAATTACATAGGTTAGAAAGACCATTGGATTCCACCAATACAGTAAGACATTACCAGCTTAACATATGAAAAATTAGTAATAATAAATCATGAATACATTCAAGACATATGACTAAATGTATTGTTCATTATCTCATTGAAAATATACAAGTTCAAAAACTCTTTTGCACATAGTGTAAAGCCAAAAGTTTCTTTGGAAATTTCACCATAGTTTGCCCTCTATAAGAGACCCCTTTTACAATGAAAAAAACTTTTATTTATAGGCTTTCCTATAATAAATACCTAAGTAACTACTTATAATACCCACCAAAGTAATCACTTAAGATAACTACTCAGGTAACTACTTAGGATAACTACCTGGGTGATTCCTTCTGTCAACTACCCTTTGGAAAACAAGTTAGGATTTACCTAGCTTTTACCAACATAATGCCCAAAAGCTGAATTTAATTACAATAAGTGACATAAGTCACTTTTACAAAAAGATAACTTGAATCCCATACTATTAATGAGAAAGAATGATACCAACTTTGTTGAATTAGAAATGTGTCTTCTTGCAATCATGAACAACTTGGTCTTTGAAGAAATCTGCTACAACTATGACATTCTTGAAAGATGGTGCATTTAAAACTTTTGTAAACAATGTCTATGATTTTATCTATGCATTCCTCTTTCCTAATAAGTGTTTTATAAAATCTCTCATTCTCATTTCATTCATGTTTCATGATTATTCCATCATCGATATGTATGCCAATTTTGTCTTCTTTTAATCTACCTACCACCTCTTCATGAACAAGATAATATTTAGGGGAATGGATTCCAACCACATCTACTAGACATGCTTTCCTTTCAAAAAATTACAATGACATGATTCTATCCTTATTTTATCTTGAAATATCAATAAAAATGATTATTAATACGGGGATCACCAAATTGCTACCTAAAGATGGGAACAAGTCTCTTCTTAAGAACTAGAGACCCATCACTCTGTTGAGTGTATCCTATATGATCACTACTTGTGGTGAAATAAAAAATGAAATAGAAAACAACACTCAGTCAAGTGGAAATGGTACAAAATGGAAAAGAGATGGGGAGGTGATGTAGTCAAGGATGGAGAAATCTTAAACCATCAGTCTGGTCCTTACAACCATTAGAACATCATGGAAACAACAAGAAAAACAAGACAATAATGAGAAAATGAGAGACCAACCTTTAATTATGATTAGTGAATCATTTACAATTGATCCACAACATGCAGTCTCGCATGTTGGACATACATGCCTTATTATGATCAAAAACCCTTATGAACCCTAAGCAAGCTGCACTAGATAATCTTTTGAAAACTCTGTTATCCCTTAGGAACAAGTCCATAAGATTAAATAGCAACTACAACATCTAGTTGGCCTCAAAAAGATCACATTCTCCAAGAATAAGAAAATTTGTTATAATAATTAGGCCAGGATCCAAAACAACTAGATCAACCTCTAATGCAAACAATAAAAGATGCGATCATACAATAAGGTTGGCCTTAAATGTATAAGTGAGCTTGCATGATCCCACTCAAAAAAACTAACCGGTAGATCGGGAAAATGATTGGAAACCCAACCATTGATCAGTAACATAAAGAACAGAACAGTCTCACAAAGAAACAAAAATAATTCCCGCACAATGAAACCAAATGAGTTGTGATCATAGGACATGATCCATCATGAATCCATGAACACTCTACCACAATCGCAACCAAAAATAACAAGTACAAATCTATTACCAATAGAAACACCAGACTGAAAGCAAAACACACTAACAACAAAATAAAATGTTTTTGGTTGATGTAAGATTGCTATGATCCCAAGAATCTCCTACATTAGACACCCGAGTTATTTGAAAATGGAGTCCCTCACTTTGTTGGGGCTAAAGGAAAACCAAATAGGTTAACCTCATCTTGAGAAATCCATGAAGAATCCTCCACTGATCTATCCTTCCACTTGACAATATATTCCATATACTGCTTACCTCTTGTACTCCAAAAAACTCTACTATTCAAAATATTCTCTATTTGTACCAATTTCTTCTTAGGATAATGTTGTCCAATCTATGACTCATCAATACCATCACCATATGATTCATGATACTTATACAAATCAGAAACTTTGAAAACCAGTGATATATCCATATCCTCAGGTAATTCCACTTCATATGCATTCCTTGAATCAAATCTCCTCAAGATCTTACAAGGACCAAACTTCTTCATCTTCAACTTATTACAAGTACTAAATGGAAATATACCCTTTTGTAAGTAAATGATAACTTCATCTCCCACTTGAAATTTCTTATGTCTTTGCTTCCTATATTGTCTTCTTTTATATACTTGGTTCATTTCCTCCAAATGATGTTTCACTCCTTCATGCAATGATCTCATAACCTCAACAAATTCCTCTCCTTCAACACTCCTCTTTAATTCATGACTGGTATCCCTTAACTCAACTACTCCCTTGGGATTAAATCTAGTAACCACTTCAAATAGTGTCTTCTCTATACTCCTATTTACTAAATTATTATAAGAAAACTCTTCTTGAGGTAAAACTAAATCCCAATTTCCAGGATTATCTCCAACTAAACACCTCAACAAGTTCCCTAAACTCTTGTTCACAACTTCTGTATGTCCATTAGTTTGTGGATGAAAATTAGAACTAAATTTAAAATCATCTTTCAAATTCTTCCAAAGCGTCCTCCAAAAATAATCAACAAATCTATTGTCCCTGTCATAAACAATGCTCTTAGGTAATCCATGTAATCTCATGATCTCCTTGAAAAATAAATCAGCTACATGCACTACATTTGTAGTCTTCTTACAAGGAATAAAATGTTCCATCTTAGAAAACCTATCTATAACCACAAATATTTATTCATAACTTCTTTGTGTTCTAGGTAATCCAAGTACAAAATCCATACTAATCTCTTCCCAAGGTCTGATCGACACTATCAAAGGTGTATACAATCCCACATTCTAACTACTTCCTTGTGCAACTTGACATACCTTACAGCTCTGTACAAATTTTCTCACATTCTTCTTAACTCATAGCCAAAATTAATTCTCATTTACCGACACAATTGTCTTATCAATGCCAAAATGTCCTGCTAAACCTCCACTATGTTTCTCCTTGATCATATTCTCTTTATTAGAACTCCTAGGTATACATAACTGACTATCTCTAAGCAACATTCCATACTGAAGGAAATAATCCAACCACTTCTATGAGAAATAGTAGGTTCCTTAAAAGCTAGATTATTAGAATTGTCACTATTAAGAAAAATAAGACAACAATTAGAAAATGAGAGATTAACCTTCAATTATGATCGGTGAATCAATTACAATTGATCTGCAACATGCAGTCTCACATGCCAGACATATATGTCTGATTATGATTAAAAAAACCCTTACAAAACCTAGCCAAGTTGCGCTAGATAATATTATGAAAACTAACAAGTCCTTAAGCTTAAATAGAAACCACAACATCTAGCCGGCCTAAAAAAGATCACATTTTCCAAGAATAAGAAAATGTGTTACAATAATTAGGCTAGGACCCAAAACAACTGGATCAACCTCCAATGCAAACAATCAAAGATGTGATCATACAATAAGGTTAGCCTTAAATGTATAAGTGAGTTGGCATGATCACACTCAGAAAAACCAACCGGTAGATCTAGAAAATGATTGGAAAGCCAACCACGGATCGGTAACATGAAGAACAGAACAATCCTACAAAGAAACTACAATAACTCTCGTGCAATGAAACCAAATGAGGTGAGATCATAGGACATGATCCATCATAATGCCATGAACACTCTACCATGACCACAACCAAAAAGAATAAGTACAAATCTATCACCAATAGAAAGTCCACACTGAAAGCAAAATAGACTAACAACAAAAGAATTTTTTTTTGGTTGATGCAAGATTGTTATGATCCCGAGATCTTAAAATATAGGGCATGTCACTTGTTGTTATATGTATACTCAAAGCAATAGAAGGTAATGAATCATGATAAATATTTATTTGTCATAAAATTAACAGAGTTGTCCCTAAGAAAACTAAGCCCTGGAAGGACCTCCCCTTCAGGGATATCCTGGTAGGTTCATTTCTTGTCTCTCCCGAGGGTTCAAATATTTTTATAAGCATTTGGAAAGCTTGGAAACTTGTAATACCACTCCTTTTCAATAGTAACCTTGACAATAAGATCACAATGGATGTTTCTATTTGGTGGAACTTGAAACACAAAGGCAAAACACTTTCTCAACAACAAGGATGTTCAACTAATAATTGAAATTGCAAGGGACTAAGAATGTTTTAGAGATATTTTGGCTATTGTCTCAAGTCTTGGTCTGTCCTCAGCATAGAATTTAATATTCCCTCCACTCATTGAAATACCTACTACATTCCAATATATGTTATTTACACCCTTAACCCTCCTAAGGTTCCCCATTTTGAGCATGATAGGTTCAGTAAGGTTTTCTAAAAAAGTGGTACCGAGATGACTAATATTTCCCCTAAATGTATTTACAATTTTTTTATGTAACAATAACTCTCTCTATACACATCTTAATAATTGTTGGAATATTGATTTCTCTAATATTGAATGAAAAAATATACTCAATACCATATGGAGTAGCACCATGGAGCCTAAAAAGGCTACATTCAGATGGTTCCTTCTTGTGCAAAGGTTGTCGTACAAGCTTTTGCACAAGGAGGATGATTACTGTAATAATTGTAGAGTATCAGACTCTATCAAGCACATATTTTTTAACTATTATCTTGCCAAATAAATTTGGCATACATTTTGTTCTATGTTTCATGATTGGCACAACAATATTAACTGGATTGATGGCATGACTGGTAAATTTAATTATTTTTCTAAAACTATGAATTATTTCTGGTCCATTCTTTCTATTGAGATACTTTGGAAAATCTAGCAATGAAGAAATGAAGAAAAGTTTCAAGGTAGAAGTGGGCCACTTATTGAGTTTAATAAAAATCTCAATTTCCTTAATATTATGACATAGGTTACTGTAACCCTCAAGATCTCTAGAAGAAAGTTTGAAAAGCTACTACAGGATGGACTGGTGACTATCAACGCATCAAAGATTCTTTAAAAATAAACATGGTTGAATAATAAAAAAGAAAATCAGCCTTTCCAGCAAGGATTACTAGAGTTGGTTAAACAATACAATGAAAAATAATCAGGTATTGAGACCCATGTGCATGAAGGCAACAACAGCAACAAAAATGTCATATGAAAAAATGTATATAGTGGTCTTTTTAATGCATTTTGCTGATGTAAAAGGATATACTTTATTATTATGATGTATCTTATATAGTGCACTATCATACTATGAGACATTTCTTGATAGGAGTGTTTTTTTAATGGCATGGAGGGTTTATCTAGACCTTCCTGGTATTTTTTGAAACTATTATAATATTTACGTTCGATATCTAATATAAAAGGATGACAAATTAAAATGAAGAACATAAAATTGAAATTGGCTAAAAAATCCCCCAAAAACCTTGAACATTTTTTATAACACTTATTATTTTTAGTAATGTTGCTAACCCTGTCTCACTCATTTTAAAAATCTTAAAATTTTTGGTAATGCTTGCATTTTAAACAATGTTTATAAATGAAAAAGGTAATTATAAACAAAGAACCCATAGCTAGAGAACCAACATTATGAACAATGCAACCCATTTGCATATCATAGATAGCCTTAATACATTTCAATATCCAATATAAAAATGCCAGTGATGCTTGAACATAAGATTTCAATTCCCATTAGAATGTTGTGTGTTTACGAATACAAATCTTGGTGTTCATAAACACCCAATTTACAAGTGAAGGATTCATGAAAAACCGCACTAGACTAACACCCACAACTTTAGAGAACATCATAATTTCAAATCAGATGAAATAAAATCTAAATACAATAACAAGAAGAAAAAAAAAGAAATGAAGATTGGTGTGCTTTAGCGAGGATTGAAGTCTCACAAGGGGTGAAGGAAATCAATTGAAATTATAGAGCTACGTGAGCTGGGTTCCCTTGAAGTCGTGGGTCCACTGCAAACAAACATAATACGAAAGTGAATGCAAACATGACGAAATATGGAAATGAAAACCAAACAACAATCAAATGACAACAATAACTAGTAGAACATGCATTTCCTTGTGGAGGAGAGAATGATGCCATGCTGTCAAAAAATCACAATGTAGTCATCCCTAAAGTGGAGAGGGAGATTGGTGTCTGAAGTGAGCATATTTGGGAATAATGCACATAGTTGCAAAGACTAGAAGAAAACACCTTCTAGAGCCTAACATATCAAAGAGTTGAGAAGATGTAAGAAGGAAATGACCCAAAGTTAGAGAATTTGTTGAGGCAAGAATATTCAATGGAGGAATGCTTGAGATTTGCGTACAATGTAGTGGATATAAGGGGAAGAGATGCAAAGTCAATGCCACTATAAGAAAAAGTGTAAGGTGAAAATAGGAGATGAACAATTGCAAGTTGGATTGAAGGGTGGTAAAGTTGTGGCATGTCATGTAGCCACAAGGTCCACTTCAAATGTTTTGTCATGTAGTTTGTGAAGGTGGGATTGCACACATATCGATTGCCACATAAAATTGACAATTTTTTGATGCCTTAAATAAATCAACACTTTACACATGACATATATGAATTTTTTAAAAATTAATTTAAAAACTAGTTTTCTTACATAACTATTAAAAAAATATTGTTGGAAACACTGAGAGGGGGGGGGGGGGTGAATCAGTGTTTAGATATTTATTCAATTTCAACAAATTTAAACATAAACAATTATATATCACTTGAATCTTAACACAAGATCACATAATACATAATATGATTATGGGGAAACCCTGATTAGAGGAAAACCCCGCTTGGAATTAGTACCCACAAATATTTCACTAGTATAATGAACCTTTAAAAGTTCCTTTGCCCTATTAGGAGCAGTCTTTACAATGCGAGTACAATGACCTAGTTAAAGGTCTAACCCTATTAGGAGTCTTTTACAAAAAACCATGTTAGGGGTGAGGACTCACTGTCCAAGAGCTCACTACTCAATGAGAAAGAAAGCTACAACCTCCTGAGAATAGATATGCACTATATCCAAAAAGTGAACTGATGTATGTGACATAGATGTCTAATCAGTTCCAGTTATGCGCTTATGCTCTTATCTTCTTTAAGAGATTTATCTCATACTAAAATCTTCATACTTCTCTTCTCTATATATTCTCTGACCCTCTTTTTGACACTTCAAATATATCTTTACATTGCATATATATATGTTTATGCCTGAATAGATGCGACTATAAACAAGACCTTAGTCGGCCCAAAAATAATATACACAACACTTCCAAAAAAATTGGTTTAAGCGCATTTACAATAATGTTTAATACATGGTTACAAAATTATTACAATAGGTACTTAGCCTTTACATAACAAAACATTACACGCTAATCAAAGTCCTGAAGTTGGCTCCATACTCTGTACTCTGAACTGTTAGTGTACTTGTTCTTCTTGTAACATGTCTGTACTGATATTCTATACTATGCGTGTATAGAGTAAGCATAAAAACATACCATAGAGCTTAGTTCCAAATGCACATATCCTGATGTGATCATACGCATATGTGCTGATGCTCTGATCAACTACAAGTCACTGTTCTGTTCTGTCTTCTACACTTAGTCAATTTTCACTTCATATTTTACTGTCAAAAACTTCATATGACTTTGTTTCCATAATGACAACACAAAATAAGCCATATAATCCCTAGGAGTCAACTTTCCAACAATCTCCCCCTTTTTCATTAATGGCAACAAAGGAATGTGGCTAAGTTACTCAAAATTGACTAGCACCCAAAAACTGTATATTTTCTTCTCTTAACATATACTATATATTTCTTTACATATATATACACTTCTCCTCATACATGAATTACTCTCCTTTTGAAATTAATGACAAAGGTGTCAAAATTATAAGTCTTTAAATACTTACTCCATGTATACATCTGGATATCCAATCTGAAGAGACTTGATCTCTTTTTGCCAAAATGCCTTCATTGCATCAACTGTTTGGAGATGGGCGCATAGAGAATATGTGAGCTTCTCCATTTTTATCAGATCCATGTAGGGACCTTGATCATATGTGACAATAGTGGCATCAATCTGTTTGATGTTCTCATCCAGAGCTGCTAAGGAGGGCGCTAGTGCATTTCTCAGTTGAGTATGCCTGATCCTTATCTTACTCATCTCCATTTTAGCTTTTTCTATCTTATCCAGTTAACCTTGATAGATATTGTTGTAGATGTTCATTTCTTGTGTGGATGTTTCAACTGATTTTCTAACATTGTCAACCAAGATATCTGCCTCCTCTATCTTTTTGATGTGTTCAGAGGTGAGTTTGCATCTGTCCATACAGTTTGCTATAACCTTTCTGCCTTTTGTTGCCAATTCTTTCAACATTGTCTGACCAATTTTTAATGACTTTAAATCTAAAGAAAAATTCTTTGTCAGTTCATTCAATCTTTCCTTTTTATACTCATCTTCTGCAGTTCTAGTAGCTAAGTCTACTAAGCTTGTACAATGTGATTTGAAGCTTGTTAGTATGCTGTCTACATCATCAATTGACTGATTTTTTGCTACTTTCTTGTCCACAGGCACTAGGTCATTCAGAATGTTTATTGTTTCCAAAGAGAGAGGGTTTCTCATAACCTATTTCTCTTTGGCTTTTTCCATGGCTAGGACACTGATCTTGATCAGGTCTTCTTCTCCCTGTGCATCCAGACTTGCTGAGTCAGGAGTTAAACTTGACAACAATGAGTTTGATGGTTGAATGGAGAGTTCAATATAGTATTCTGACTAGTATCCATGCATTCACTTTTTGCTAGGATTTCCATAGCTAGTATCTCATTAGTTTTATTGTCTTGTTCTTTATTCAAATCTGTTGAATCATTAAAGGGGATTTCATCTTGCTATAAGATGTGTCATCAGTGCATACCTCCTTTGTTTCTTCAGTGCTTACAAATTCTTTATCAGCTTTGTCCATATCATTATCAGAAGTTGTCATGGATATCTTGATATTATCAATCACTATAGTATCCCCTGAATCTTTTGTTGTATCAGAAGTTATTGAAACTGAGGGCGCTGAAACTTGTGGACCTGTCTTAGGTGCATTCTGAATCATTAGTTATGTAACCTGTTTGGGAGGAGCTGGAGTTACCTTTGTTGTAGGCATCATTGATGGATACATATGCCTATCCAGAAATACTCGCTCAAATGCTTTCTGAGTCTCTTCACCAGCCAGATCATACTCCTTATTCATGATATTGATAAATCTTGTTTTGGTTCTTAGGTGCGGCTTTACTAAATCCAACATAATGACTTTCTCATCATGCGAGCACACTGGGAGAAGAATATCAAATGTTTCTTCTCTTATCCTCATATCCTCTTTAATTGCTTGCCTCTTCAATATATCAAGTATGTTCCATACCTTGTCTAGGATGACGGTTTTGAGTTCCAATACTGTCCTTTTGAACTTAATCATGTGAGAGATGATCATAGAATGAATCTCTGATTTGTCTTTCTCTTGATATTTTTCATATACAATCTTGAGAGATTCTAATCTTCCTTCATTAACAATTATGTTCCTTAAGACATTAAGACTAGGTCTGAAACCTACCTCAGGAGGAGCTTGTGTGTTCTTTACCTTGCTCCTTGTAGTTCTTGAGGATGGATGACTAGTGGGCACTTCCTTCCTTCCTCTA
>MU228091.1:350368-363421 GCA_018584345.1 Thuja plicata | reverse complement strand
AAATCACAATACTGATAAGCAAAAAACCCAGCCTCTTCAGAAGAAAATCCATAGATAGAGTCCATCGGGCACTTCAGATGTTTAAAGACTGTGGATTCACTGGAGAGCAGGTAAGAAAAACCATTCTGAGAAGCCCAAATATTCTTAATCGTTCGGTCATCCATTTGAAGCGTACAATTGAATACTTGAGAACATTAGGGATAGCTGAAGAAGATGTGAACTATATTGTCTCCGAGCATCCCAGAATTTTTTAGTGGTAGCTTGGATAGAACTCTTGCTCCAAAAATGTTACTCCTGATCAAGTTTTTTGGGTCTAAGGATAACCTATTTAAGGCTCTTATGAAGAAACCTGGGATTGCATCCTGTCATGTTGAACTAGTGAATAATAAATTGAAGATTTTGGAAAACGCAGGCCTCCGAGAGCATGAGATTAAACGAATTCTTGTAAAGGATCCTCTATTCCTTTGTGCCTCTGTCGGTAAGATAGAGAAGAACATGAAGTTCTTGACATGTACTCTAGGGTTAGAGCCAAATTTTGTGGTTAAATATCCCATATTTTTGAGCTATAGTGTAGAGAAAAGGTTGAGGCCACGGTATAAGGTGTTTCAGTATCTAAATTCATTGCGAGCTCGCCATGACCATTCCATGAGTCTGATTACAAGTCTGATAATAAGTGAGGATCATTTTACTCAAAGCTTTCTGTCCGACAGTCCTGAGGTCAAAATGTTATATGAAAAATACAAGGGCAAGACGGTGGATGTTGAAGTACCTGAACCTTTAACAACTCACCAAAGATAACTTGGAATTGAACGGTGATTTGCAATGCATCAGGTAGCGTTTTAAGGTATGTTTTATTGGCCTTACTGAGGAATTTGCTTATATCCACTAAATCTACACTTGCCTGCAATCCATTTTTTCTTTTCAATTGTGAAGAATTTTTTTGTTCTACCCTGAATTCAAACAGAACATTTATGTATGGTCATTTATTAAAGCTAAATTAAATTAAGTTCTATTATGAACGATTCTTTACATTTGATGTAGGAACCACTGAATGTTCTTCAAAGATTTACCAGGTTCAATCTTGAATTGACATTTTTTTAGCGGATTCAACAAGATTACATAGATAATCAGCATCTCTGTCTTTAAGCAGATTACAGTCATTTGAATGAACTCATTCCTAGTCTTGAAGTTTCTTTTGGCTAAGCTGTCACAAAAGGGGAATTCATTCTGCCAAAATTTTCATGAATCAAAACTGATCCAATCTCATATTCGAGATTTAAAATTTGGTAGATGATATCACACACCATCATCCTCACCAATTCAACTTGGCCTCTTAGAGTAATTGGATGTTCTTTTTACTATCATATCTATGTTCAGAATGCAATCATCAATGACCA
Organism: Thuja plicata; assembly: GCA_018584345.1. NCBI lineage: Eukaryota > Viridiplantae > Streptophyta > Pinopsida > Cupressales > Cupressaceae > Thuja > Thuja plicata. The sequence goes on along the minus strand of MU228091.1, from coordinate 362,024 downwards.
TGTTCTCAATGCAATCCTCAACATTGATATCTACAGTGAGTACTCCAAGAAGCAGATCGAGGCAAACTATTGTGAATGCAATCATCAGGATTGATGTTTAAAATTAAAATGAGTATTTACTTGTAACTACAATACTCAAATTGGATATGATATTGTATAACTACATTGTTTATTTGTACAGATAAACTGTTTTGTATTGTGGTATTTTTGTGAAGGGAAAAAGCAATATGATTTGTAAATGGCAACAACTCAGTGGCGTTGATTATAATCTCTTGAATTAAGAGAGGGTTTTGAATTCCTACTTATCATGATGTTTATCACACTAACATATTATAAGTTACTTGGTGTACAGACACAGATCTTTTATTTGCAAGTATATAATTATACCCATGGTACATGAACAAAAAGAGAAAAAATCTTGTTTGTAGATAGGCTAGTTTACATGTAGTAAACAGTTTTCAGTATTACACTTGCTTTATGAGCAACTAGAAGCATACTTTTCAGGTCTGATCGCTGTGTTGCAGTCACTATTCTTCATAATTGAAGTTTATTTTCCCAGTTTACAAGAGGAAGAAGGAATAATTATATCTAGAAAAAAATGAGATATGTGTAGCTGATGTGGACTCCATTATGTCTTATCTGTCCTCCAAGGGATTCGATCTGAGTAGACATCTTACTGAAACTAATTTGTACAAACTCACTCTGGAAGGAAACAACCTGCCAAGTACATCTCGGGAGATTGAGGCTTTGAACCCAACATTCGACAAGTTGCTTCTCCCAACCAAGCCATAAAATAACTAGATCCTTAAGATGATTAAGACCTCTTTTATAGAACAACTTTCCACCTAAAATTGTAAAGACCTTAAGGTCTGTATGGTCTGAATCTCTGATTTTCTTAAACTATAAAATTCAAAAACAACTTCTTACACAATATAGATTTAAGAAAAGAAACATTCACTTTGAGTGAACTCCAAATTTCTTATAGATCATTCAAACATTCAAGAGTGCTTACACAGATTTACTAGACATTACAAATTCTGGAACTGTTTTTTATTCATAGAAAACTGACATAAATCTCTTAACAGCAGCAGTTGGGCTTACAGAACATAGAGTCTCTTAACAACAGCAGCTCGAGGCTTCAGATTTTCACAGAGCTCAGTATAGAGTTTGAACTACAACAGCAGAGGTGATTTGTGGGGGTTTCATCCCTTCACCCAGACGTGCTCAACAATAATAATAATATTCAGTATACCCAAAAAAAATATAGCAGTCTTCTATATATACCCACTTGGGCAGTTCATTAACTCGCAGTGCCATGCAAGCAAACAATCTGATTTGGTCCCTTTCTAGAAGTCAATAGGGGAGAGTACCCAATAACCGATATACCCCCAAATAGCCGTTATAGCGACCCAATAACCGTGATAGGGTTTCATCATAGAAACCCCCCAATAACCAACTTCAAAATGGTCATTTCCTACACACACAAAACCCAATAAGTGTTAGTAACACGCCCAATAGCTGTGCACCACAACACTATTAACTAAACAACACCAGTGCACGGTTATTGGTACAATTTTGTTTCTATTACACATCAATTTGCACCAAAAAGGTTACATCATTATTAAAATTAAAACATGTCTGCTTACATTTATAAAAACAATGGATTGCTCTAACAATTTCAATTTATCATAATAAAGTGCAAATCATGTTCAATTTGTGTACATACATGCATAGCTATTAGTGCATAACATTTTCAATCGACTACATACATGCATGGCTATTGGTGCATACGAGTTTGAATCAATTACATACATGCACACCTATTGGTGCACAAACACTTTAAATACATTCTACATTATTTTTTTATGGCTCTCATCTCATTCACCCAAATAAGTATGACATCTTCAGGCAATTAATCAAGTAGCAATTTGTACCTGCATAGACAACTAATGGTGTAAGGCTCATGGTACATGAGCACCCAAACTAAATCAAATGTTTCTATGGACCCTAGGGGTTCCTTCAAGGTCCTAAGAGGCCTTTACAAATGTCAAGACACTAGGGTTAGACATTGGGTCACCATGTAAGGCCATAGTGCCAAGATTGGCACAATATGAGCCCTTGGGTCACTATGAGTCATTTATGATCCCAAACCCTAGAATTAGGTTGTTTGTGAGTTTTTAGTGTTGGGATCCACTATGGATCACCTAAATAACATCTTGACCAAATTTGGTCATTAGATTAGCAAAATTGCAAAAAATGTAAAAGTTGCTCAAAAGTTGTTAAACAACTTTTGAGCAAACTTAACAACTTTTCAAAAACTAACTCCCAAATGGTCAAGTCGGTTCAAACTTGTCATGTAACCGTTGGGAGTGCCTACAATAGCCTTTTCAGGCGGGTGGTAGGCTGATGATGTAAGTTGACATTTGAAAATCAATAAAAGTAACCATTTTCTTGCATTCTGAAGGAAACAGTCACCGTGTACGGTCGGGTACGGACAGAGGGGCATGTGAGTCTGACACCAGGAGTGAGGGGTATGAATCTACTTCCATTTGGTTTTGGTCTCATGTGCTGATCAATCTTGGTTTGAAAGTTATCCAATTTTCAAACTCACTGCCTGAATTGTAGGCCCTAATTCAGGGTTTCTTAGGAAATTAAGTGTATCTTCACTTTCCACCATGGGAAATTAATGACCCTTGGTGGAAAGCTTGTTCTTATGATGCTTTTCAACATTCTGCAAGATAGGTTCTTCAAGTTGCAGGGAAATGGGAATGGAGTGATGCCCTAGGTGTATATTCATTATGTATGCACCTATCCTGATTTAGGACAACAATCATAACTTCTGTTTGGGGATTGACCAGAAGCCCTAAGTCGGAGGAAGAGTCATTTGTGCACACCCTCACATGATCCATTAGTCAGTTTGGGCATTGGATGCACCTAGAAGACACTTGTAGTGTAAATGGAGGCCTAATTAGGGCTAATCGGTGGAGCAATTTGGCGTGTCTTTCTATTTTCCTCTCAATCCCAGGTTCCAAGGCTTAAGTCCCAAGTCCTTGGCCATAAAGGGTATTTGAAACCCCAATCAGTTCATGAGGTTATGTGGGAGAATCTCAAGTAAGATCAAATTTCCTTCTGAAAAAGGCTACAAGCATAACCTTGGGTTTGTGAAGCAACCATGGTATATGGATTGCATTTGAGTGAAAGAACCATTGAAACTAAGAGATAGGGACCTAAATAGACCACATCCACAAGAGTAGGTCACCCCTGGTCCTATATGTCATTTTGGGGTTATTATTGTGAAACAGTGTCATTTGCTTGAAGGGCCAACCTAGGTAGTTGGTCTTGGAGGATTGGTGAAACCTAGTGATTAGGTCACCCTTGGGGTTTTTAGGGTTGTGATAACCTTACCAAGTCTTTCTTACACACTTGTGATAAGTGTCAAGCATTTTGGCTTCCTAGTTTGGTGATCTAGGGTACTTTGCCCTGTTTGGGTCACATTAAGGCTTCCAATTGCCCACTTTGCATCAGCTCACCTCACCGATAGAGCACAAATAAAGAATGAAAACCAATTTTAAAAATGCAAATTATTATTCAAATTTGTACTTCTCAATCCACCAAATGAAATACCAAATTTTTTAAAAAAATAAAATTATAATCCAAATTTCTACAAGAATATAAAAATGCAAATTATTATTCAAATTATGCACTTCTTCAATCTGCCGAATGAAATACCAAATTTATAAATACAAATTATAATTTAAATTTGTACAAGAATATAAAAATGCAAATTATGCACTTCTTCAATCCACCGAATGAAATACCAAATTATAAATGCAACTTATCATTCAAATTTCTACTTGAATTACAAAATGCAAATTAATATTCAAATATGTACTTCTTCAATTCACTGTATGAATGCAAATGCTTGTGCTTTTATGCATGAAATGACCGATGTATTCCCGCCACTATTTGAATTTCAAATACACTAACCACAAATTAAATGACCAATTTCGTATAAGAGTGAAGAAGTGCACGTAATTCATAGTGCAAATTTCTTTTTAAGCGCTGCATTCCCTGTTTGAGCGCTGCATTATTTTCTGCAGTCAGACTGGTTTATTCTCTGCACTCAGCGATGTTTTTATCTGCTCTTTCCAATTTAAGGTTGGTACCAAATATTTCTTATTTTTATAAATTATTCTCTGCTCTCTTCTTTTAACTGTTTTATTGTCTATGAACGATCTTGAATGTTGCTCTATTCTTTTATCTGTTTAAAGCTTCTACACATGCTTTGCAATGTCTTTTAAAAGGCTTGACAACATTGTTCATTATATGTTTATGAATGTTCATTATAATCTTATGAATTAACATTCATAACCATGTAATGAACTATGGTGTCATCCATAAGTCTATAATGAAAAGACAAATGCGAAGCCTTCCAAAAGACAGTGCAAAGGAACATTGCCAAGCTTTTTAAAAGACACCATAGTTCATTCTAGACTTATGAATGCTAAATTATCCTGTGAAATAATTGAACATTGTCATTTTAATCATGAGAAGATGTTGTATTTCTTTTTAATACAGTGTATTTGTAGTTTGAATCATTTGGCTGACTTATTTATAGGGCTTAATTATTTCTCTGTCAAATATTTCAGGTATAATCATTTGTGGGTGTCGAGGGTTTCTATATGTTCTCTTCTAATGCGTGTGCATAACTTGTTTTCATGATTTCCTTGCGGTGATTTCTGTAGTTCATTAGAGGCTTGTGAATGCTACATTATCCAATGTAATTATTGTAATATATGTGACAGAAATAGGAAACATTGTCGATTTAATCATGATAAGATGTTCTATTTCTTTTTCATACACATATATTTAAATATACATGTATATATATACACGTATGTGTGTATATATATATGTGTGTGTACACACACACACACACACACACACACACACACATATACAAGTAACCATGATTTCACGAATTGTTTATTGATGAATGCATGTGCATAACTTGTTTTCATGTTTTCCTTACGGTGCACAACTTGTTTTCATGAATGTTTAGGGGTGATTATAAAATAATCACTCTAGGACTTTAATTGTTTGTGTCAACATCTTATTATAACCTGCCGATGACCCCATTTACCCTCAGCGGACCCCACGAAAAATACATTGAAACTACTGCTATCCAAGCGGTGTCACGTAACCGACATTGGGTTACCCATTCAGTTCCCATCAATAACCCTAAAACCGTGCCATTTTGCCTCCTTGTTTTCTCTCCGCGCCTCTTCTTTGCTTCATGTGATGCTCCAATCACAAGTAACAATTATTTTACGATTTGGTTATTGTTCAATGTGCATGCATAACTAGTTTTCATGATAGCAATATCCTAGCCCAATTACTATCCACAGGGAACCACGTATACTGTGAATAAGTAGTCATGCTGTCATATTGGTATCATTGAACGATTTGACGCACATAATTGGACTGTATGTATTTTCCTTCATTTCATCTATTGGACATTGACTGTATGCATTTCTGTTATATCCATCTCCCACTTTAAACAAAAATTGTTATTGTATTCACTTGCACTTCATACTTGCATGTACATACAAGTATTATTGTTATATGTTATAGAAATAGGGAACATTGTTGATTTAATCATGAGAAGATGTTGTATTATTGCAATATATGTGACAGAAATAGGGAACATTGTCAATTTAATCATGAGAATATGTTGTATTTTTTGCAATATATGTGATAGAAATAGGGAACATTGTCAATTTAATCATGAGAAGATGTTGCATTATTGCCTCTTTTCTGCTTCATGTGATGTTGCAATCACAAGTAACAAGGATTTCACGAGTTGGTTATTGTTCAATGTGTGTGCATAATTGGATAATGATTTCAAGTCTTTTTAAAGACACCATAGTATGCATTTCTGTTATATCCATCTCCCATTTTAAAGAAAAAATGTTATTGTATTCACTTGCACTTCATACTTGCATGTACATACACACTTACATGTGCACACATACAACATATACATATATATGTGTGTACACTTACATTGAGTAAATTTTGCAAATAAAATATGTTCGTAACATGTTCTCCTTGTTTTGAATAAGTAAGCCCGGGTACGTTGTCATTGTTTTCACAACGGACAAGCATGGCAGGAAAGCGAAAGTCAAGGACAGTGAACAGTGGCAACATAACTGATACAGTTGCTCTAGGTGTGCAGTTAACAGAACAAGTGGATGCAAATCAAGAATCTGTTGCACAACAAGATTTTGTTGAGGATCGCATGTCAGAAAAGCGAAACACAAGGATAGTTAAGAGGGGTAGAAGAACTATTAGAGTTACTCCAGGTGTGCACTACACAGAACAAGTTGATGTACACCAAGAATTTGTTGTTGTTCCTACTGGCAATGTACAAGTGGATGCAACAACAGGCAGTGGAGTGGAGGTTAACACAAGTAATGTTGTCCATCCACCCCCATTATCAAAGTGGACACAAGAGAACATGGAGGTTGTTGTTACAAGAGTAGAAAATGGCGAGATTTCAATCAGGGGTGCAACAAAGAAGTGGCACATACTTGCTTCTGGCTTGCGAGCATGGCTAATGGGAACAATAGTGACCAAGCGTAAGGGCCCAAAAATAATCTTCATTGTTGAAGAGGAGGAAGAAGTTGTGGAATGGTGCAAGTCCATGGTAGATATGGGGAAAGGGCTGGAAGTTAGGCACTTGCAGTCAACTGTTGCCTAGATTATTGCAAAAAGGGTTACCCCTTTCATGGATGGAATGTCAGGCAGATCGTGGTGGCACGGTTTTAGATGTCGCCATAAGGACTTGTCAATCAAAACAACAGAAGGTCTTGATATAGACAGGGCTATAATGGTTCACCCTAGTGTCGTAGCATGTTTCTATGACAACTTGGAATGCGTATACAACCTTAACAATTACGGGACTAGCAGAATTTGGAACTGCGATAAAACATGTGTGCAAGCTAGAAGGAATTGTGGTATGCAAGTAATTGCATGTAGGGGAACAACATCTGTCCCACGTCTAATCTCAAAAAGCAGGGAGTGGATAATTGTCCTTTCTTGTGTGAGCGTTGTTGGTTTGAGCATACCCGGATTTTACTTGTTCAAAGCGAAGAGGCATATTAAAAATTACATTGTCAATTGCGAGTCGGGGGCATGCATGGCAATACATGAACACACATGGATGATAAAGGAACTATTTATGAATTGGTTGGAACACTTTGCAAGAAACATCCCTGGTGGAGTGTCCCCCTTAAACAAGGTGCTTCTTATATTTTATGGTCACGATAGTCATGTGGCATTTAATACTATTGAGCAAGCAAGACGTCTAGGAATAGACCTTCTCACACTTCCTGGACATACCATCCATAGGTATCAACCATTGGATGTGAGTGTGTTTTCACCTTTCAAAACATACTTTGAACAACATAGGAACTTGTGGTTGGTCAATAGCCCTCAATTAGAAATTGGTCGTGAAGAGTTGGCAACTCTGGTCAGCAAAGCATTCAAGGTGGCATTGACTCCGACCAATATAATTAGTGGGTTTCGCAGGACAAGCATATGGCCTTTGAACAGGGATGCGTTGGTGCATGATATGAGGCCAAGTGGGGTTTTTCTATAGATGAGGATGAGGCTACAACATATTCAGATCATGAACACTATGAAGCCACAGTAGATGTTGTTGTAGAGGCAATCGCGGTTCAGGCATTTGTTGCATGGTACAGTGACCACAATCAAAGGGCACCACCAAATGCAGCTGGCCAAGCGCACCTAGCCAACCAAGAGCACCCACCGAACCATGAGCAGCCAACCGAAAATGGTGGAGAGTATTGCACAAGGGTTGAGCTTACCAACTCTAGCTATAGTACCTAATTGGTTGCATGAGGCAGCCACTAATATTGGTTAACCAATTAAGTGTGTCGAGGAGGATGTTTCCCTCTCACTGCCATCACCACCACATGTTGACCTGACAGACGTGCTTCACTACTTAACAAATGAATCAAATTGGGATGAGTTGGATACTCAAAACTTTGAGGATGTACTTGAAGCAATTGACCATGATGGTGACATTGAATTTGTGTCATGTACAGCAGATCCCGCAAACACTGATCAACCAAATAATGTTGCTAGCAGATTCCTCATTTTCCCAGTGCAAAGGATGCAGCAATGTACACGGGGTGCATGCTCAAGGGTGCTTCATCTAAGCAGAAAGTCACAAGTACTCACATCTAATGACTACGTTGAACAAATGGAAGAGCAAGATCGGATTAAGAAGTGAATGGAGGAGAACGCACAATGAAAGAAGGACCAGATAAGGGAAATGATAGAAAAAAGAGAGGCAAACGCAACAGCAGCTGAAATTCTGAGGGCAGAGAGAGTTGAACAAAGATTGAGAGACGCTGCAGAGAAAGAAAAAAGGGCTGAGGAGAAATAAAAACAGGCAGAGGAGAAGGCGCGTCAAAAGGAAGAGTTGAGGAAAGCAAGAGAAGAGAACCAAAACATGCCTACAAGATGTAGAGTCAACAAGGGACATACATCTTCCCAATGCACAAGCATTACAGTCCGCTCTTCTGCTGAAGATACAATCCTTACACCTGAACCAATCACAATTAGCACTCCCAGTACACCTCTTCCATCTCAACACCCTATACTTTTTGTAATGTACAATGCACTAGCCCCGACATTAGCAACCATTAATGCACAGGCATTGCAAGCTCCTCATCCTCCTCACAGGGGTCAACCAATGGTGACCAGAGCAATGCAATACTAGCTGATGCGGAGCAAATTTGACCCAATGCTCCATTCTCCAAAACTCTCTATATTCTCACAACCGAGGCCTCACGGTTTCTACATGACAGTGGATATTCACTGATACACCATGCTTTACGGCTTTCACCACCTCAAAAGTCTTATTGGGGTACGATTCTGCATGCATGAACAAAGGCTCATCTTTTCACTGAACAAAGGCCGAGCACTCACCGTCGACTGTCATTTCATGTAGATGAACTTTGCCCCACAGGTTCAACACACAAGCATGTGGCGATAGATCACCACCTTCTCCTTCTCAAAGACCGAACATTCAACATGCTGCTCATTGTCTGTCGCTTTGTTGCCATTCTTAAATCTGCATGGGTCGACACTCATAATGATTACATAACGGTTCAAGAAACCTTTTCCTATGCTTAACGCAACTCTTAAAATAGAAGACCTGATCCTTTCTTTCGGGTATCATGAAAACACCATGTCAAATGGAACAGTCCCGACATGGGACTGGTGAAGAAATCCAATAAAATTAACCCGATATCCAAATTCAAAACAATGTTCACGTTCTTGACTCACAAACACGATAACAACTAACTCGGGTTTGTGGAAAGGACAATATGCTCGATCCCTACCATGGTCACACAGATCACGAACACCATGAATAACAAGAGTCTGAGATCACCTCGATATTCAAAACAATAGATAAAACTATATGATGATACTTGCATCGGCCTTTCAATGCAACAGACCCGATAGTCTTGAATCATTTCAAGAGCTTGATTTCATTGTAAACCAAATCGCTATCTTTCCCAAAAACTAAGACTGATAACAATGATAACAAAACTCTCATTATCTAAAACCTGCGGTTACAATTTGCATGGCTCTCTGGCTGCTGCCAGAGAGCCGTTTGGCTTTTCCTATCTTTTTGCTCTAACTTCTCTATCGACTCCTCCCTATCGGCCTGCTTTCCTTTTCGGTTACATTCTCTCTTTATAGAGATGAATCAAGATTCTTAGGTAGTTATTAAAACGACCTATTACAATGCAATTTTAGGGATTTTAACCCTTTCTTAACATGGCCCATGAAAATTAGAAGGACTTAAATATCACGATATTATGAAACTCCTCATAATGTGGAAGGTTCAAGATGCTCCCGCATCACTAGCCCAACTAGTAAATATAATTAAGAACACACTGACTCATACAACAACTCCTAGCAGTAGAGAGAGTGTTGGAACTCGAAGCATCAGTCCTATTCCTTTTCCCTATTTTATGGAAAACTAATGGAGCTCATTTTGGATGTGGCTGTCCTACGCCTCTGCTAGAGTTAAATGCAATCAACTACAATGGGTGTGGCAACCATTTTTTGGGGTCTGATATCAAGTGTAATTTTTTGCGAAGTTATGGGTTTAATGTTTTGAAGCAGTGAATGACAAATAGAAATACATATAGCCATTGTTCAGTGGAATGAAATGTGCAATGTGTAATGCATACATTCATTGTTGTCTATTGAATGCATGACTACTTATTCACAGTATACATTACAACACAAGACAATGATAAACCAGTTATGCACACACATTGAACAATACTTTGAATAAGTAGTCATGCTGTCATATGTTAAACGTACCAATACACATGACAACATGACTACCAATTCAATTACTATAATGAACGTACCAATTCAACACAAGACAATGATAAACTACAACATGAAACAATATTAATTAATTGAATTGTTACAAGTACCCTAAATTTTAACATGAAACTAAATTGAGTAATGAACCTTCAAATAGAGTCAAATGTCTAAGTATAACTTGAATCTAAATCATCAAATGAACACGACTTCATAATGCATACATTCAATTATGTTGGCGACTACCAATTCAATTACTATAATGAACCTAGTAATTCAGCAAATCTAATCAATGGATTGTGGAAATCTAATCGATTTAATTCAGCAAAAGACAATGATAAACTACAACATGAAATAATATTATTAAATAATTGAATTACTAAAATGAGTGTAAATTTTAACATGAAATTAAATTAAGTAATGAACCTTTAAATGTATAAATGTGAAAAAGAAAAAGCAATAAACAATCAAATAAAGCAAAGAAAACAAGCACTCCATGGTTTCATAGCCTTAGTAAATTCAATAAGACTTTACCTATTTGCAGTCCTTTTGATGTTCTAGCTCTTCACCTGTCAACCAAGGATACGTGGAAGGGTCAAATTAATAATACATGTATATAATAACAGGAAACAAAACTATATAATGTGGTAAAATTAATTGTTCTCGATTAAAATTGGTGTGTTGATAAACACATTTTAATAACAATTAAGTGAGAGTGTTGTCAAACTCAATCACGTGACCTTGATACATCACCCGATGCTGCCCAAGTCTTCTCCTAGTAGTAGACCTGCAAAAATTTGTAACAACTGGTGGAAGTAACTTATTCATAGAAATTTATCGTTCAATTAATGCATGCACAACATAGAAAACCTATTTAAAGTCCTACATAATTAAATTGAATATTTGCATTGTCAAGTTCGATCAACACTATCCCATCAAACATCACATGATTAAGCATCACATCTACTGAAATTTGTGAACACCTCGCAAAGTGAAAAGATCATATAATTAAAAGGCACGCAAGAAACCATGTTAAAGGAGTTGAATACAAAAACATGACATGATTGTAGCAACACTTCAAACTTTTTATGAATATTATTAATCTAGATCAAGATAATAACATTGTTTGAATTCAATGGACCAGAATTAGATCTTAACATACATAAGAAATAGGGAACATTGTGAAATTATTGCAATATATATATATATATATATA
>MU228091.1:337627-349861 GCA_018584345.1 Thuja plicata | reverse complement strand
TATATATGTACATATACATATATATATGTACATATACATATATATATGTACATATATATATATATATGTACATGTGTGTATATATATGTACATATGTGTATATATATGTATATATGTATACATATATATATATATAACATTGTTAAATTAGTGCAAAATATGTCACAGAAATAGGAAACATTGTGAATTTATTGCAATATATATAACATTGTTAAATTAGTGCAAAATATGTCACCGAAATAGGGAACATTGTTACATACATGTACACATTGCCAAAATTTGCCCAAATGGTGGATCCATCCACATACTGCAAACAATAGCTGAGCAAGAAGTTTCATAACAAAATGCATTGTAACATGGCAACCTCCTTAATAACTCTTTTCCTTAGCACATGTCTCTAAAGATTTGTCTCCTTTGCTTCTTTCTAGAAACAAATGAGTTGCAATGTTTTTCGGAGGATGGCCAGGACCTACAATTGAAATTAAAAAATGTGGCACTCACTGTTGTAGTAACAATTCAATCTAATTCCTACATTAAAAGTGCAAAAAAAATGGAGGGGCTCACAGAGAGCACAAAGATTTTACTTACAACGAAAAGAAGAAGAAGGATTTGGACCAATTACCGTTTCTTTTCGTTCTGTTTGCTCATTGTTAGAAACTAAACCAATTGGTAACTTGCCATTGACATTTTGTTCAAAATTTCTCAGAAGGCTTTTCAGACACCCACTTTTTCCATATATCTTTACTTTAAAATAAGACTAACCAAGGTACTTAAACAACAGAAAATCATGCAATTCAATTCCGTAATGATGCACAAATTCTTCCCAGCCCTGTCGAAGCTCTAGTCCTTTACCAGTACTACATAATTTTGCAACCAAAGGAGGGCTTCTTGATCGTTTTGGGATCCTTGGGCCCAACCGAACAACATTTTGGATGGTCCTATTAGCAATCTCACTTCTCGGATTTGAAACAAATGTAGGAGGAATAGTCTGTAATAAAGTAAACAAAATACCAATAGGGTTTAAAGTAAACAAAATACCAATTGGGTTTAAAGTGAATAAAATAACAATTGGATTTTCAATAATATGAAAGAAGATGGCAACGAAAGGTGTATATGTATTGGTGTTACCAGCTTTCCTTCAAAGTCCCCAAGCATGATTTTGAAGAAGAAAGAACACCCATCATACTTCACTTTGCCTTTGAATTTAAGCTTGCCATGATTTCTAAAGTAATCCTTAATGCAATCCTTAGTGCACTCTATGCAAGGAATAAAAATGTTCCTTGTTGCTTCATTCTCCATGTTAAATTTAATGCAATCCTTAATGCACTCCATGCAAGGATATCATGAAACAAGGTATGCACCACAAGGAAATCATGAAAATCAGTGATGCACATGCATTAGAAATGTACAGACAGAAACCCTCGACACCCACAAATGATTATACCCAAAATATATGTCGGTTGTGCATATGTGCATGTTTATTAATCTTGATCAACTTATTAACTTATTTGAATTCAATGGACCAGAATTAGATCATAACTTACATAAATTAAACTGTTGTTGCATCCATAAATAGGAATGACGAATGTGCTTGCACCCACAAGAAAATCATGCATGTATTGGCCCAAAATATGGTGCCTCTCTTTCAACCAAACTACACCAACATGAACATATGGTGTTACAAGAGCTAACAACGTGTCTGCTTGCACCTCCAAATATGTTACACACAATTGGTCCTTGCAACACCTATGCCCCTATTGATGAGTGAAAGGCAAGAATAGAGAAACATACAATACATAAAATAATAAATAATTGGTACCAACCTTAAACAGGAAAGAGCAGAGAATAAAATAACGCTGACCGCATGGAATAAAACATCGCTCAAAAAGGGAATGCAACACTTGAAAATAAAATTTGCACTGATTGTTGTAGAAGCCTAACTATTTTATTGTATGTCAACAACCTTGAAGGTTATTGGAACAATTATGCTCCTTCGAGGTTGTTGACAACCAATAAAACAGTTAATAGAGACAATAAAATAGAAAGACTCAAGGTTGTTCACAGACAATAAAATAGTTATTAGAAGAGAGCAACATTGACGGTTGTTCACAAACAATAAAAAATTTAAAAGATGACAACAACAGTCAAGGTTGTTTGCAGACAATATAAAAGCTATAAGAAGAGAGCAACAATGAAGGTTGTCAGTAGACAATAAAATAGTTAAAAGAGTTAAAGCAAATTTGCAGTGAGAATTATGGACACTTCCTCACAATTATATGAAATTGGTCATTTAATATGTGGATGTTGTATTTGAAATACAAATAGTGGTGGGAATACATCGGTCATTTCATGCATAAAAACACAAGCATTTGCATTCATACAGTGGATTGAAGAAGTACATATTTGAATACAGGAACTTGAATTTTTAAATTCAAGTATAGGATTATAGGATCATAGTTCACTATAGGATCATGAATGCTACATTATACACTAGTAATACACCGTAGTAAAATGAGTAATGAAAAATAATTTGACTGCATAATGTAGTATTCATAAGCCTTAATGAACTATGGTGCCTTTAAAAAGACATGAAATCATTATCGAGTTATGCACATGCATTGAACAATAACCAACTCGTGTAATCATTGTTACTTGTGATTGCAACATCACATGAAGCAGAGAAGAGGCAATTGTGTGCTAAAAATGTGTCACACTTCTATGAATCATTATATCTAAGATTACTCAAGAATGAGGTCTCAAATGGCGACTCATAGCTCTCTATTCATGGAGTGCAAAGGTGTGTGATGGAGGCCCTCAGATTGACCTAGTTTGTGCCCCTGCAAGTACACCATAAAATGAGAGATTATATATGATAATGCATGATTTTTTCTATATGATAATGGAATTAATTTATATGATAACAATGCATGATTATTCTATAAAAGGAAATATGAATGCAAAATTAATCTATGAAAGAAAATATGAGTTTAATCTAAAAGGCAAATGCAAAATTAATCTAAATGAATTGCATGAATGCATGAGAGAAGAAGACAAGAAGAGAGAAGTTGCAATAACCAAGCTCAAGTGCTCAAATTCTCCTCCAAAACTGCTCTCCAATCCTACAGCATAACAATAAACTAAAGAACGTGTGTGTTTTTTTTATTATGGAAATGAGAAGGAGAGACTTCCTTATAAAGAACAATGGACGATGGAGATAAAGAGGTAAAAAAAAAGTGAAAATAAAACAATGGTGGAGATTAAATCTTGGTTGATCCATGTGCTTTAAATCTTCAAAAGACAAGATCAAAGGGCTATGATTAAGAGGCAAAAAGCCCACCACTTAGAAAGATGTAGAGAAAAAATGATTTTTATTTATTTATTATTTGATTTATTTCATTTTTTATCAAAAAGAGAGCTTTAAGTGGGGATTTTATTTAATTAAAGAAGGATTTTCTTTCAATTAAATAAGATTATTTTATTTAATTAAATTAGATATTTTTAATTAAATAAGATAATATTATTTAATTAAAAGAGAGATTTTAATTAAATAAGATAAGATCATTTAATTAAAAAATTTATTTTAATTAAATAAGATTATTTTATTTAATTAAAAGGGATGTTTTCTTTTAATTAAATAAGATTATTGATGAAATGATCAAACCTTAGAAAATATTGAAATAATTGAATTAATTACGATTTGATCAAGGAAATTGATTTGAATTGAAAATGTTGCAAAGCATTGATTCAGAAATTTTATAAATTGATAAAATGATAAATGGGGCCCATAGTCCAGGCGACCATTTTAGGGTGCATACATTTGCCCCTCTTTGACTAATGTGTGATCTTTATAGGAACACATGTAGTCAAAGAATGCAGTTGAAGTGTGAGATTGATTTGGGATCACAAAACAACACAGACATCAACACCGTTGCAAATAAGTAATTGACATTAGAACAAAGATAAGTTGATTACAAAAAAGACAAGGTCAACACCGTTGTAAATAAGTAATTGACATGTCCGAGATAAGAATCTCAAGCAAGGTTGCCCCAAGCGGAATAAATGATAGGATTGATAAAGCTGAATTAAAGATTGAAGTTTGATAAGTACTGCCCCCTCGTGAACGAAATCGAAATGAGATAGAGGAGAAACAACAAATTGATAAATTTGATCAAATCGAACTAAAGATAAGGTTCTTGATGTAAGATGAAAGATATAAGGATCATAGAACTAAGGTAGATCATCAAACACGAAAGATTATGCCCCAAGGTTGAATTAGAAGAAAAGAAGTGGGGTGAAAGAGAATGGAAGATAGAAGTTTGGAAGAGGTGGAAAGAAATGGAGAGAAGAAAGAAATTGCCTTAAGAAAGACAATGCCCCAAAATCAATCAACTATTTAAGATATAAAATTTCGATTGGGATCACGAAAGAAGATATGGAAATGAAGATGAGAACGTGATCACAATTGATTAAAAGTCCACAAGAAAGATTAAGGAAAAACCCCCTCAAACTCATAATGCAACCTAAAAATGCAAACTAACATGAAGTCTAACAATGCAAGCTACATGAAAATGCAAAGGTGTACTTGCAATAGAATAACTGTAACATAGGACTTTGTGTTCATCATTCATGAGAGAATGTTAAGGAACTTATTTTCATCATTGGGCCATTATTAACGGGCATCGAAAAATCACACAATCATCACTAGTCACAAGCGCAACTATGAAGATATGAATGCAATTTATATCGGATTGGAATGTGGAAAGATTCTAACATAAGCATCAAAGACATAAAGGTCAAGATGACTTCATTGTTAGCTTACCCAATTTAATGTAACAAAACCATGCTCGCATCAAGGCATAGAGGCCAGGATGACCAGAAGAACGGTTGTGCAAAAATAGTTAAGCATAAAGCAGGAAGAAAATAAAAACATGCCCCATGCCCCAAGTCCTCTAGCTATGCATCACGGAGAGACTTATTAGATCGAGGATAAGGATCAAATGCTTGCAAGCAGGTAATACCACATGACAAAATGGGGTAAGACCAAACTAATAAGTGTTGAAAAACACTCGATGTCAGGGATTGGGTTGAAAAACACTCGATGTCAGAGGTTGTGTTGAAAAACACAGTTGGAGTGGTGTTGAAAGACACCATTTGAGAGGTGTCCTAAAGACTGATGCATCCAAGAGACCAAAGCTAACACAGTTATGCCCCCTAAACAAAGACAAAGACCAATTCCAAACCGAGGCAACAAGGACAAGGCATGATGGAGAAAGGCTAAGTGTCGAGGACGCGCGCTAAGAAACAGAGGTTCAAAGGCCTCAAGTAGTGCCCATTTTTAGGTTTTCACCACTTGGATTTTATTACAAATTTTTTATTTTTTTTCTTCTTTTTTCAAGACTTTTTATAATTTTTGTTGAATTTTTGCTACCAAGGAGCCTGTTTCCAGGTTTTCACCAAGGCACTTTTTCTATTTTTTGGATTTTTTTGGATTTTTTCAAGATCAATAATTATGTACAAAGGATGCCCCCAGACAAAATGGGCATCATGGATATAACTTCTTCAGGTGCAAGACATTGATACGATCAGGGAGCTGCTCTCCCTCTGCTGTAGACATTAAATAAGCACCTATCCCAAAATTTGTTGTAATGATGTAAGGTCCAAGCCAATTAGGTTCAAATTTGCCCTTTTGATCTCTATGTTGTTGATTCTTGGGATTTTCACGTAGGACAAGATCTCCTACTTGGAATTCTCTAGGGCGAACCTTTTTGTTGAAGCCTTTGGACATGCTCTTTTGATAAACCCTCATATGGTCAAATGATGCTTGACGTTTCTCATCTGAAAGTTCTAACTCTTGAAGTCTCATGGCGTGGTAGTCTTCATCTGTAACTAGACCTTTGAGGGAAACTCTAAGTGAAGGAATCTCAACCTCCAAAGGTAACATTGCTTCAGCACCATATGCAAGGGCAAAAGGAGTAGCCCCAGTAGGAGTATGAATACTCATTCTATAGGCCCACAAAGCCAGATGTATCTGTAAGTGCCAATCTCTACCATTCTTACAAACTGTTCTATGCAAGATTTTAAGAATGGTTTTGTTTGATGCCTCTTCTTGACCATTTCCTTGCAGGAAGTAAATGGAGGACCAATGTTGTTTAATCTTGGATTTCTTGCAGAGTTGTTTAAGGTCCTTATTTTTGAACTAGCCTCCATTGTCATTAATAATCTCAGAAGGCACTCCATATCGATAGATGATATGGTTCAGAATGAATAGAGAGACTGTCTTTCCCGAGGCAACAGAAAGTGGGACAACTTCTACCCATTTAGTGAAGTAATTAGTAGCAGTGATAATAAACTTGTGTCCACCTGATGAGTTGGGATGAATCTGCCCAACAAGATCAAAGGCCCATTGCTGAAATGGCCAATGAGATATAGAAGGAATGAGCTCCCTGCATGGAGCATGTATCATGTTACTATGTTTTTGACACTTTTCACATGACTTTGCAAAAACTACTGCATCAATCTGCATCGTAGGCCAATAGTACCCTGCCCTAAGTAACCTTCGGGCCATGGCAAGACCATTGAAATGTCCCCCATAGATGTCCTCGTGGATGTCAACTAACGATTGGTTGGATTCTTCATTTTCTAAGCATCTAATAAGTGTTCCATCTAGACCCCTCCTATACAAATCACCAGCGATAAGGGAATGGCGAGAGGCATTTCGGGTAAGGTTTCTACATTCAGATCGGTTAAAGGTTTCAGGAATAATGCCATCATGAAGGTATGAGTAAATGGCACCATAACGGGATGACTCACGACCAACAAGGGTACAAATGACATGACTTTCTTGAGACTCATATATAGGGTGATGTAGCTCTTCCACCAGGAATTCAAATCTTGATTCATGTTGCTCTAACTGAAGGAGTGAAGTAAGTGTAGCCATAACATCAGGTGCTTTGTTTTGTGCTCTAGGGATTTGCTGAAATGTGACAAATGTGAAGTAGCGTTTCAAGGAATCAACCATTTTCCTGTAAGGTACCATTTTCTCATGTTTTGTTTTATATTCATCATTAACTTGGTTGATTATCAGTTGTGAATCCCCATAGATGTGTACCTCTGTGATTCTCCATTCTATGGTCATCTTAAGTCCATTTGTTAAAGCTTCATACTCAGCAATGTTGTTTGTACATGGGAACAATAATTTATAAGACTTGGGGATTGTGTACCCATGAGGAGAAACAAACAACACACCAGCTCCTGAACCATTTTGCATAAAGGATCCATCAAAGAACATCTTCCATGTTCTTTCAATCATATACATGAGGTGCTCATCTAGGAAGTCAACTTGAATAGGTGCATTATCTTGTATTGTAAAATTAGCCAATTGATCTGCTATGGCTTTTCCTTTGATTTCTTTACACTCAATGTACTCTATGTCGAACTATGAAAGGATCAGCATCCATTTAGCAAGTCTACCTGTGAGGGTGGCCTTACCTAGCAAATATTTGAGTGGATCTCTTTTTGCTATGAGGTGTATAGTGTGCACAAGCATGTAATGTCGCAAGTTTTGGGAAGCAAACACAATTGCAAGGCAAGATTTCTCAATGCTGGTGTATTTAACCTCGTATGAAACAAGAGTGCGGCTAATATAGTATATTTCTCTTTCTTTCCCATTTTCATCAAGTTGAGCCAGTAATGCCCCCAAGGAAGATTTTTTTGCTGAAATGTATAGAATAAGTGGTTTCCCTGGGATAGGAGGCATTAAAATGGGAGGATTTGCCAAGTACTTCTTGATTTGATCTATGCTCTTTTGACAATCCTCATTCCAAACACATTTGACTCCCTTATGTAAGTTCTTGTTGAAGGGTTGAGATCTATCTTCCAATTGTGAAATAAATCTCCTTATAGATTGAAGATGTCCTTGAAGACTCCTCATTTGACTAATGTTTTTAGGAGGTGGCATATCTATGATTGCTTGAAATTTTTTAGGGTCCACCTCTATTCCTTTTTCTGAAATGATGAATCTTAGTAGTTTTCCAGAGGTGACTCCAAATGCACGCTTTTTAGGATTTAACCTTAGTTGAAATTGTTCCATATGATCTATAATGACTTCTAAATCATCCAAGTGTGTGTCTCTTTGTTTAGACTTGGCCAAGGTGTCATCCACATAATATTCCATGTTTTTATGCATCATGTCATGAAAAGTGGTTGTCATAGCTTGCTGATAGGTGGCTCCTGCATTTTTTAATCCAAAAGGCATAACGTTCCAACAATAGGTACCCCATGCACAAGTGAATGCAGTATTTTCTTGATCTTCAAGAGCTATCTTAATCTGATTGTATCCAAAAAAACCATCCATCAAGGAATAAATCTCATAACCCACAATCATATCCACTATCATGTCTATATTGGGAAGTGGAAAGTCATCCTTTGGGCATGCTGTATTGACATCTCTAAAATCTGTGCAAACTCGAATGGATTTTTCATGTTTGGAAACTGGTATAATATTTGATATCCATTTAGCATAGGTGATGGCTCTTATGAATTTTGCACCAAGGATTTTCTCCAATTCTGCTTTTACCAGGAGTGCTATGTGAGGATGCATCTTTCTCAATTTTTGTTTAACTTGTTTGACACCTGGAGCTATGGACAAGTGATGCATGATAAGATTAATGTCCAACCCTGGCATATCTGAATAAGTCCATGCAAAATTGATTTTCTTTTTCTGTAAGAACTTAGTGTAAGCTTCTTTTTCTTGAGGTGAAAAGGACTCAGCTAAGTGTACTATTTATGGAGCCTCATTTGTACCCAAATTAACTGCTTGTGTTGGTTCAATAAGCACTGAAGATCTATCTTGAAAGTAACTAGGGAGATGATCAAGTACCTCATCCTTAGGTGTCTCAGAGAGTTTTTCACCTTTGGATACGTCATTTATTTTTACTTTTTTTGGTTCTGACACCGCCACACAGTGGTTTTTGCCATTAGAACTCTTATTCTTTTTATTTTATTTTATTTTTATTTTGTGACTAAGGTACTTGATGTCTGGCTCTGTCATGCTGGTAGTCGGTTCACTAGTGAAAGAGACTACGGGTTCAATGGTGTTAGGAATAAGGTGTCTCAACCTTGTATATTTCCTTACATTTGATATTATTTGTTTTATAATTAATTGTTTGCAAATAATGTATTTAAGTTTGATATTCATTCTATCATTTAGTTGAGTGGACATGTTGTGTTTTCACTCCAATTGGAAGATGACAAGGATGATCAAACTTGGTCTAGGTGGATCTAGGCATCCCTTTTTTGTGGTAGAGGTTACTTGCCAAATGTCGGTACTTTGGATAATGTATAAGATAATCATGACTGAAACGGTTATGATGGATTCCTATGACGGTCATTAATATTTGTAAGAGATAATTGTGAAATATTCAATGATGGGTGAAGACATGCAAGACATGTGGCAACTGATCAGGTTCCTATTTTCTTGAAGAATGGTAAAACCCTAATACGACTACCTTTTGGAAGTTGCCCTAAAAAGGGAAGCGCATGATATAAGTGTTTTTAGGGTTGAAAATCAAAAGAGAAGTTAGAGTATTGTTGGTATGCTATTATGCTGCTGGATTGGTTTTCAAGTTTCATTTATCTCCTGGAAGAACTTGCATTGCAAGTGTATTGTAAACAGTAATAGTTTTGATTAATACATTGTGCAGGTTTTGGAGTGTTGGGGGTTTTTTTACCGAAAGGTTTTCCCCAGGGTAAATCGTTGTGTCATTCTCATTTTTCTATGTATGGATGTTACTGTATTATCATTCTATAATTGATAAAGGTTAAATCTGAATTTGCACGATCCTCTTCTTGGAAGTTTAGTGTAGGGAACTATTTTCCACACACTTAGTTTCCTTTCAAATGGCATTTAGGTAACAAACTATCTCATAATCATTTTGAAATGTTAAGAGATCAGGTTCTCGATAGTGTTGGGACCAATCAATGAGGTTAGGATGAACAAGAGGCAAGTCAATGACTGGTTCAAGGTTATAGATGTGAATGATATTATCATTGATGACCGAATAGTCAGAGTCTATCAAGTATTATTCTAAGCTTATACCCAAATCAGGATTCGTCCTAACAAGCGAAGAATTGTCCACTAAGGCAACATGTGGGTTCAACTCCTCTAATCCTACACATGACTCGTTGGCTACTTTAGGTTGAGAACTATAAGTGTGGATAACATCAATATCTCTATCAACTATGAAGGACTTAGAAAAGGAGTCCCATTCATACTCATATAAACTTGTGTTTGAACTACGACTAGGATGTTTACACCATGAAGGTTTGGGACATCTTGAGGTGGAAGCTCTAGTGTCACTTTCTCTTTCCATTAAACGAACAAGATTCTTTCTTTGACATTCTCTGAAAGGATCTTCTACATCTGATTCATCTTGTTCTAAGGTTGCAACTGTCTCATGAATGACTAGACTATCTGAATCTCCCCAAAGGAGATTAGTGGAAGGGACCCAATCTGCACACATATCTTGCTGATTTGTCAAATTAGGAACATATTCTGGTTCATCCTCACTATCCAACTCATCAAAGAGAGGATTAGTGCACTTGTTGTAATTCTCAAATCCTATGCTAACCGGCTTCTTAGACTTGCGTCCAAAAAGAGCATGATCAAGCAGTTCAGATCTGGCATCCAAATTGTGATTAAGAGGGCCATATCTGGGATAGCCCATCTGTCTGAAAAAAGTATACCCTCTTCCATAAGTCTTAGCAGAGGGAGAGAAGTTCTCATTGTGCATGTATTTTTCTTCTCTATAGATCTAGTCTCTAACAAATGTCTCCTCTTTCTCATCTTGGATAGGCACTGATGAATCTACAAATGTTCCAAATAAAGTGATAGTTGAAGAGGAAGGTTTCTTTTCTTTAGAAGGCTTTCCATAAGACCTAGGCAAAATTGATAATGTTGTGAGGGAGTTGAGATAATACCCCCCCATGCCAAGGTCTATCTATTTAAGCTTGTCTTTGCATTTAGCTAAGGTAGCATCAAAATTTTATGCTTCTCTATTGAGGGGAACATGAGCCCCTGCTGAAATTAAATTAACAGATAAAGTGTTATCCCTCTGTATACAAATATCTATTCCATTGTAGGGGAACTTAACACATTGATGATAAGTAGACGACACTGCGTGCATATCATGAATCCATGGTCTACCAAGTAAGATATTGTACGCAAGAGGACCAGCATCAACTACTTGGAACAAAATATCTTTTTCAACAGGGCCAATCCTAAAAGGAAGGACAGCCAATCCTTTGGAACTTCTTTCTGCCTCATCATAGGCTTTGATAGTGATCTTCTTTATGGTATCTATGACTTATTTTGAATAACCCAACTTCTTAAAAAGACTTAAAGAACAAATATTAAGCCCAACACCCCCATCTATCAACACGCGCCTGACACGGGTTTTGTGGATAGATTTATCTTCATCCTCTGACAAGGTAAGGTAATAAGGGCTAGCAATATGGCTAGCCATGTTCTAGAATTGATCAACGTCTAAGTTGTTGGGGACGTTCTCCATACACAAAGCATTCTCAAGGACTTGCTTATGTCTCAGGGACAACTCTAAGAGCTCAAAGATGGAAATTTGAGCTTGGGTTCTTTGTAACTGATCAACAAGGTTGTAACTTGACTTAGGATCAACTGCCAGTTTTGAGGTGACATTCTTGGATGCCACTTGCTTTGGTTTACCTGGTGGACTTGAGTTGGGTCCTCTAATGACAATGGGACTTTGACTTCATGTGACAACATTAAGAGTTTGGGATGACATTCTAGAGTTAGGACCCCTTAGCACCACAACGGGTTCTTCATCAAAGATAGGAGGAGAGTCCATGCCTAGATCATAACCATAGGGATCTCTACCCCTCATCATGTTGACATTTTCTTCTATAACTTGAAGCATGTTGATAGTATTCTCCGCATTTGTGTAAGTATAATTGACCTCAGCCTTGCCATTCTTAGGTTTAGAGGTTCCCCCCTTCTCATACTTGGGCAATGGTTCTTTGAATGCCTTATGATCGGAATTGGTGTTCAATCCATCTATCTTAAGATTTCCATTATCAATGAGATCTTGAATAAGATGCTTGAGTTTGTAGCAGTTTTCAATATCGTGTCCAATGCCATTGTGAAACTTGCAAAAAGATTTCTCATCCCACCAATGTGGCTTAACATCAGGTATATAATGCTTC
>MU228091.1:304597-317825 GCA_018584345.1 Thuja plicata | reverse complement strand
CCATGGTGCCAAACAAGGTGGAGAACTTGTCCCACATATCCCTGGGTGTAGTCAGACCATCCAGGTGGAACAACAACCCATCTGAAATGTTCATGGAAATGAGGCCCATTGCCTCATCCATCCTGTTCCTGTGCATAAGAGCCTCATAAGGCCTCTGAAGAACTGGTTGAACTGCATCCATGCAGGACCATAAACCTTGTGACATGAGGAGTATGGTCATGTGTGGCTTCCATGTGTGGTAGTTGTGAGGTGTCAGTCGGGCCACAGAGGGGTCTAACATTGAAAGAAGAATAAGATGGAAGTAGAAGGGTCTTTCTTAATGAAATGACAGAAAGTAAAATGCACCCCCCCATAATGTATAATCCTATCCCATGTGCACCACAAATAAACAACTACCGAAAGCACAGAGAAAATGAGAGAAAAACCTGAACACCGGATGTAGAGAGGAGGGAAAATGAAGCCTCTACTTCAATGCTGAAAATAGGAACTCAAATAGAAAAATCAGCAAATGAAACCAACATTATTGCGTTCGTCTTGGAAACACCTTTCCGACGATATTTCATTTTCCAAAAAAGGACGTCGTATGTCCAAGATATGGGCAAAAAACCAAGTGCCTCTCCAAAAGATAACTCTCTGGAAAAACACAGAGACTACATAAAATTTGACGGCCAAATGCACGTCACCTGTTCGCTGGGTCAAAATTGACGGCCGTCATATACGCCAAAATTTTTTTTCCAAAGGCCAAAAAATTGAAAATGGCCGAAAAAGTTAAAAAATGTGCCGGAAAAATTTTCCGGCAGCTGACGTCACAAGTGACGTCAGCACTCTGCAGGTTCGATGGGCCGGTGGCGGCTGGGCGGCGACGCCGGAGGCGGAGGCGACCGGGCAGGGAGTTGGCGGCGGGTGGGCCGGGCGCAGGCGGCGGCCGAGCGGGGAGGAGGTGGCGGCTGGCCTTGGCGGCGCAGCGGGGGTGCGCGGGTGGCGCGCTGCCCAGCAGCTACACGCGGGTGGCGCGCAGGCGACGCGGTGGCGGTGCGCTCTTGCAGCGCCTGCCTGCGCTTGAAAAAAGCATTTTTTTTGAATTTTTTGCGAGAAATGGCCTCAATTTTTGAGTCGTACGGCCCTAGGAGGCCAAATTTTTTTCCCTGTGGTCACAGAGGCCAAAATAGTCAAACTTTATATGTATTTTGACTCTCCTAAGCCTTCTAAATGCAATGGCGGCGTCCATTTTGGCTCAATCTACTCCAGAAGATTATGCCTCCTTCAAAGTGACAGAAAAACCTCAGAAAAGTTGTGGTTGTTGTCTTCAAATCGAGGCTTCAAAAATCTTCAACCTAGGCAGCGACAGGGTGGCTCTGATACCATGTAGAAGTTGATAAATCCAACTTCACAGCTTGCCAAGAACACCTGCATGCAAAATACCTGTTGCAAAGATTGAAGCCAACAATAGAAAAAGTAGAAACCCTTCTATGCTCAAAAGGTGAGAGCTCAAAATGTATTCGAAGAGTATGAAAAAAACAAATACAAGCATTCAAACTTAAAGGTGAATGAAACCCTAAAAGGGAAAAATAGACCTAAGAGAAAGCTTAAGTGAAAAATAGAGTACGCCTAACTTAATAATTAATATCAACATGATATAATTAATAAGTGGTAAAGAACACTATGTACTCTAACATCTTCTATGGGTACACATCTGGGATTTGTACTTTTAAATGCCAAAATGTTAGCGATTCTAGTTTGATCTTTTAGATATTTTTAAGGCCTAGACTTCTGATTAGCAAACTCTGAACTTATCTATCATAAGATTCTAGCTTGATATTTTTTATACAGAAACCTGAATTTAAATTAGAATGGTAAGTTTCAAAATTTGAAATTTGTAATCGTTTTGTTTAGCATATATGTATTGGTATATGACATTCTAAATTTAATTATATTTTTGGCTACACACACAAACACATATATTTTTATGAATGTACCAAAAATGTACCCAGCTTCCCCAAAAACATTATTTCATATCGGCATTTTGTACCCAGGTTCCCGTACCCATTCCCATTCCCGATTAAGCAACTTAGTTTTTGAGGTTAATATCAATATCATTAGTGCAATCAATGTCATCCTTCATGCACAACTGTATAGGTGAAGTGAGAACAACACTATGCTCAAAAGTAGATCCATCCCCAATAGGGTCCATGTCATATGTAGGGTCCATCTCACTTGGACCAACATAAGCATTAGCACTCACATAAGATGTGGAGTCATCATCACTGGCTGATTGGAGAGCATCTTCATATATGCTATCAATATTCTCATCATATGCACTATTGTGACCGACCTTGTAAGATAACTCTATCTCCAAGATTCCTATAAAGAAACTTGTGCAATCATTACTTGAAATAACATATTTCCATTTAAAACTGCACTTTCAAGTGAATATTGCTCCTCAGATGTGATTGCAATAGTCTAGTTCAGTATTCTTTGTGACAGTCTGTCTTTCAATCTTCACATACTCTTCATCTATAGATTTATTAGGTGAGTCTCCTATGTCCTTGTCCTCGTAGGGTTGAAGTGAACTTGTGGCTCTATTTTCTTTAGAGTTTAGAGTCCAACCTCCCATGCATGTTGAATAATTTTTATCTTCTCCAATATTACCTATAGGCTGCAAGTCACAAACGGCCTTCTTCTTCCTTCACTAACCCTTCTTTAAGGGTGCTTTCTGATTTTTCTTTCATTACTCTTTTGATGTAATTGACCATGCTTGTTTTACCAAGTCTCAAGATTACAACCACACTTAAGAATTCATCAAAGGGAACCTATTTTTTAAACCCCTCAGACCTGCTTTGGTACTCTTCCCCGCTTTCATACTCTTCAAAGAGTTGGGTAGATCCAAATCCTTTTTCCTTTTTCTTATGTAGTACCGATCAAAAGATTCAGTAGCCTTGACCTTCTCTAGTTCATTTGAGTATTCATCAAATACTATGATAACTTCCCCGTGCATAGGTATAATATTACCTGTCAGACATAAATATTCTTGAAATGTTAGAAGATTTTTGATCTTTTGATATTTTTTATGCCATCCAACAACTTTAGTGGCCACAATTTCTTTATCCCTTTCTTCCATTTTTGAAATCATCCTTAACATCCCACTGGCTGGTAGGATTTTTGCTCTGATACTATTGTAAAGAGCTTAAGCTCTGTATGATTTGAATCTTTGTTTTTCTTAAATAGTAACATTCAAAAACAAAAGAACATTGAGTCCCTTAACAACAACTACTTGAGCCTACAAATTTTACAGAACTCAGTATAGAGTTCAAACTATAACAATATAGGTGATTCGTCTGGGTTTCATCCTTTCATCTAGACACGCTCAACAACAACAACAACAATATTCAGCATGAAGTTGGTCCATCTCTTTAGCTTGATCAAGTTGTCATTTTCCCTTGTCATATGCAGGCTTATCAATACTCTACTTCTAATTGAGACTTCTCAACAATTGAGCCACTTCCTCCAATGTTTCAAACATGTTGATGTACAAGTCTTCTTATCTATTAAAGAAGGCTTTAACAACATCATCCTCTTCATCACCCATATGTAAACCCTTATTCTCTCTCTGAAAATACTTTTTTGCTCTTTTTCTCATCAATCAAATCCATGGCGAGCAAGTTTCAGTCTTTGATACCACGTAAAGGCCTTAAGGTCTGTATGATCTGAATCTCTTCTTTTCTTAAACTATAAAAGTAAAAAACACTTGCTTACACAATATAGATTCAAGAAAAAATATTCACTTTTACTGAACTCCAAATTTCTTATAGATCGTTCAAACATTCAATAGTGCTTACATAGATTCACTAGAAGCTACAAATTCTAACACTAATTTATTCATAGAAAATTGACATAAATCTCTTAATAGAAGCATTTGGGTTTAGAGAATATATAGTCTCTTAATAGAAGCAGCTTGAGCCTTCAAATTTTCATAGAACTTATTATAAAGTTTGAAGTACAACATCAGAGGTGATTAGTGGGGGTTTTATTCCTTCACCCAGACATGCTCAACAACAACAATAATATTCAACATACCTATTGTGAGTTTTTTACCCCATCACCGCAATCATTTGGGAAACCCCCCTTTTGAATCAACCTTCTCAATGGCAGGAGGTGGGTTTTGAAATCTTTTGGCTAAGTGTGGCTTCCTTCGAAAAACTTTGTGTTTCTTCCTCTAATCCTTGGGAAAACATTGTGTTTCTTTTTCTACTCCTTGAGCTTGTGGAATTTGACCCCTCATGGGACATGTCCTTGTCCCATGCACCTCTAATTTCCGCCCTTGGTCTTGAGGTGTAGATTTATGGCAATGGGAAGAGGGAGGCAAGTTCGTGATTGTGGCATCAAGTGGATGTTTTGAACAAGTTTTATGTAAGAGTGACATGGATGTAATTTGACCCCCCATGGGACATATCCTTGTCCCATGCACCCCTAATTTTCACCCCTTTTGTGGGAAGTTCAACAAGAGTAATCGTCAAGTATCAAGGTAGAGATGAAGTGCACTCACCTTGGGGGTAGTAGAGGTGATGTCTAGGAGACTTAGTGTAAAAGGATTTGAAGTCTTGGCGACTTTAGGACATGATTGTTTTGGCTTGTCCCATGAATGGTCAGAACTCAACCAGTCATAGGACACATTTTGTCCTATCTCCTCCTAATTTCTGCCCTCTCTCAACCATTTGGGATGTAGTCCTTGGGAAATGGAAAGATATTTGAGAAAGTCTTGAGTCAATTCAAGGTTAAGGGAAGTGAGTTTTGATATTTTCTCCATGGGTGGAACTGTCCCATCCATGGGAAATTTTTTCTATGTACTCTAGACTCCCACTTCTTCCCCTCCCAAGCACTAGTTTCCATCAAATTGTGAGGAAGATGGAGTATGCATTCAAAGAAAGGTAGTTGACACATTGTTGAATCGCTTGGCATGAGGGATTGAGTTTTAGATGTTTTGTTGACAAAGTGGGAGCTTGTCCCATGACTAGTCAAAATCTGACCAGTCATAGGACATGAATTGTCCTAAGGATTAGGGATTTGTGCTCCTTCTTAAGGCTTGGGATTTAGTCCTTGGTGCATGACAGAAAGTCTTGGGGGTAGTTCTAGGTGGTTTTGGTCTTTTGAAAGCAAGTTTTAGCATGATCCTTTGGGGTAGAATTGTCCTATCCATGGGACAATTACACCATGGTATCCTTGGCTCCATTTCCCCCTCTGTGGCCATGAAAACTTTAAATACATAAACGGTTGGCCCCATCATAAATGCATTCCCCTAAGAAGCAAAAAAAAATTAGATATAATTCAAGTTGGCCTGGGAGTTAAATTTATTTGTTTTCATCAGTCAAAGCAAGCCAAGTCGGCCTAGTAGATGATGAGGTGCGAAAGGGTATATTGGAGGAAAAGTTGGAGACCATTTTCACATTAAAAAAACACATGCAAATTTCCAACAAAGAGGGTGCAAATCAAAATAGTAGCAGGCTTGGATTAGGAAGAAAAATTAGAGACGAGGTTGTAAAAGAATGGAAACTGGGCATGTTGTTAAAGGAAATTTACTTGTTTCCAGATTTCAATTTAATTTTCTCTCAAATTTTGCAAGAGGATGAAGCACTCGACTCTTAAATTTGGTGAAATCTTAGAGAAAGTCCATCTCATTGACTATTAACATGATTTTATTTTGTGGAGTTTTCAGATTTCTCTTATCCTTTCATGAACTTAAGGAAATTTTCTTCTTGGTTTTGCAAGGTAATTATTAGAGAAGGAGAGGGTAGGAAATGTTTGAAACTCCAAGAGGATGCTCCAAGTTCCAAGTTTGAAGACTTTGCGAGGGAAAGGAAGGGCACCCAAAGCAGAAGGAGGATATGAAGGAGAAAGGGTTGAATAGAAAATATTGTAACTCTTGGAAACAAAATCATGGGAAGCTATTTTCCTTGGAGAACAAATATTGGAAAAACTTAGAAGGACTGAAGCAAGGATGGTGTGCATATCCTCCATCTTCACTCCAACATGCTTAAGACTTCAATTTCAAATATTTCAAGTGGGAAGGAAGTTCACATCAAGTTCTAAAGGACAAGACATCAATGCTATTCAAATTGAGATCAAGTTGGGATTCAAGATCGAGATAAGAGGGACTAGTCCAATCACTTGAATGCACTTTCAAATACAATCAAGTTCAAATCAGATCGGGTGCAAGTTCAAGGATGCCAATCCAAATCATGCCATGGGAAGACTTCCAAGGAAAAAGATGGAAGAGTTGAGAGGATGAAACAATTTGGGATTATGCCATCATGTTGGAAAGCTGGGAAATGTTGAGTATTAAGAGATATTTTCTCTCCTCCAAGAAGATCAATGAGAGCTACATGATAAGGATGATGATGTAGCACCTAGTTGTCTTCTCCAATCAGAAAATTCCAATTTCAAGCACATTCAATCACAACATGCCAAGTGTCATATTTTTCTCATTGGTTGAACAATAATTTTTATTTTCTTATTGGCCCATGATTTGGTGCCCTAATATAATTGGTTGAAAATTTGGCAACCCTAATTAGGATTTGTGAGATTTAATTTGGGCCACCAATTCTGATTTAATCTTGGTCGTTCGTTGTACTTGGGCCTCCTATATAATGCCATTTTCTCTGATTTGTAAAGAAGGTTGGAGAAAATTGTTCCTAATATAATGCCAAAATTTCTCTACTTATCATTGTTGTGTTTTCATGGTGATTAAGTTTGATCAACTTTGTGTTATTGCATGGTGATCTTCTTCCACAATTAAGATAAAATTTTCATTTCAAATTGTAAAAGTAAGAGTAGAGACAGATTTTAGGTTTTATGCAAATATTGGTGTATGTTTGATTGGATTGACTCAAGTATACTAGGCCACTAGCCTCCTTGTTGATTGTAAGGAAGCCTTGTGTTGTAAGCTAGTCTTTGCACTCAAGCTCAATTAGCATTGAATCCTTAGTTTGTACTTCAAAGTTGGATTAAGGAGAATGTATTGATATGAAAACCATTTGAGGTCCTTTTAAGCTTTGCACTAAGTGAGATTGAGGTCACCGATAAGATTTCATTTAGTAGAGTCCTTGTCCATCCGCTAATCCTTCCATTGATAGTTAGAAGTAGTAGTAGTTTAAGAGAGTTGAGAAGTGAAGTCAAGAGAGGTATTCAAGTATACATTGCAAAGCTAAGTGTGATTACCAATTGAGAAAATAGTGTAATTCCCCTTAATTGATTAACCAACGAATCGCATCATTTCAACTTGGATATACATCCACAAGTTATAGGAACCTTGGAGTCATTTCATGATCTCAAATTACAAAGCTTAGCATGGGAGATGACTTTGTTCAAGAGAGGGTTTGATGTTCTATGTTTCACCATGAAACATTGAGTGTTTAATCCTGCATTTTGTGTAAGTGGAACAAAACTCGCATCAACAATACCCCAAAAATATAGCAAAGTCTTCTATATATACCAACTTGGGGCGGTTCATTAACTTGCAGTGCAATGTAAGTAAATAATATGATTTGGTCCCTTTCTAGAAGTCAGTAGAAGATACAAAAATCTAATCCTTTTTCGGAATTCAGTTATACTAGAAGATTCTAAAATGAAAATCTCAAATGTTTTTTGCAAAAAGACAAAACTTGCACAATTGGTAGCAATACAACTTTTGTCTAGATCTTTCTGCAAGAAGAAAACTTGCACAATTGCTAGCAATCTAATTTTTATATGATCTTTCTGTAGGAAGACAAAACTTGCACCGTTGGTAGCCAACATTTTCATCTAGGTCAAGTGGCCTCAATTTCACGGGTTCATCGCAAAAATAGAGATCTCCTATATTATTGGTTATGCTTAGAATCTGTCCCGCACCTATAGCAAGCGCATTTGAGTATGGGATCACTCGTTGGTATGTCTTGGTTCCCAAAGGCACTCGACGCCAAAATGGATCAAAAAAGGATATTTTTCTAATTTTGTTTTCCTATCCAAAAGCTCTAAACACTCCTAAAAGCATCATTTCACCCAATATAAAGATAATTTTACTCTCTTCACTCTCTCTTTTCTCATTTTAGCATTCTGAAGGGAAATTGTTGTATATTATCCAACATATGACACAATATTAAAATTCTAAACTATCAATTGGCATTTAATATATATCTTAATCACTACACTTTTTGGCATATGGCACTAATCAAGGATGAATTATCATACTATCAAATGTGTTTAGTTTTACAATTCTACACATTTCTTTAATGTTTTATTAGATATATAATCATAGTCTAGGAAAACTATTTGCCATACTGGCATACCCATGCCTTGTATCTGTACTTGTTCCTGTACCCATACAAAAAACTTAGGAGATATTTAACAGAAGGACATTGGTTCTCTCTAAGAGTTTGCTTGGTCAGAGAGTATAAGAGATAACTTAAAACCTCTTCAAGAGATTCACCTTCCAAACCAAAAACTATATTAGCACTTGCACCAAAAGGAGGCGCATCAATTACGCCAATAGAAATCTATATGTAGCTTAACATATTAGAGAGTATAATTTGACATGTGTATAAAATATATATTAGTTTAATTTTCCATCTTGAAAATGTTTGTATTATATATTTAATTATAATGAGTTGAAGGAATAATTTGTAACAAATTCAATTTTATTTTGCAATTCAATCCACAATTTCCTACGCATTGGAACAAAACATTATTGGACTTATATGGGAAAGTTGTGTGTGGTCTTATATTAAAGGTATATATAATAGATAAAATAATGTTAGTTTTTGTCAAGAAAACCAAATAAGGAGAAGAAAAAATATGGGTAAAGTGGATGAATTCTTGGTGCATCAATATATGATTGTTAGCATGCACAAATATATCATGAATGTGTGAATTTATAAGATTAGAAATCATTTTTGTAAAGCATATGAAGTGAAGTTGGTAATGAAAATAATAGATTGAAAGTTTTTATACAAAAGGTGGAATAAAATTATTTATAATGCTTGAAAAAAGTCAAATTGAGTTCGATTGTGACCTTGGAAAAATTGTTTGTATTATAATGATTGTTGTGAATGTTTGTTATGGAAATATGGCATTTGAGTGCGATGAATAGATAGTTATGTCGATGCATAGATAGATTTTTACATAACATGTCGTAGTTGTGCCCAGACACCTATAAAACTAATAGATGTGTCATTAAATAATATTTTTTGTTAGTGGGTGAAAGCTTTGTGCAACTTATTATATATGTTTTCAACAATAGCTTTGGCTCTATGAATTTCATCTCATCAACAAGGATGCATTTCACATGCTTCATGTCTTCTTGAAATGCTATTAATGACTGACCCTATGGCATTTGAATGTGATGAATAGATAGGTATGTCAATGCATAGATATATTTTTACATAACATGTGGTAGTTGTGCCCAGACACCTATAAAACAAATAGATGTTTTATTAAAGAATAGTTTTTGTTAGTGGGGGAAAGCTTCGTGCAATTTATTATATATATTTTCAACAATAGCTTTGGCTCTACGAAGTTCATCTCATCAACAAGGATGCATTTCACATGCTTCATGTCTTCCTCAAATGCTATTAATGACCAACCCTCTAATGATTGTATTTCTTTTGTTAGAATATGAAGAGTTAAATTTATAGTTGAGGCCTATATATCTAGCACAACAATTCTTGTAGGGGCAATAAGTAGCAGGTTATGTTTATATTATACTAAATATTAAAGAACATGTCTGATGCAATGGATCATATAGGATTTTCTTACACATGGAATGCCTTGAATGCTCATATAAAAGGGTTTCATGAAGGAAATATTGTTATATTATTATTTAATATCAACCTTTGGCCACACAATGAATGCATGTGTTTTAAGGCTAATATGTTGGTGTGTGCATGGATTCTAGAGGCTAATTTGAATGTCTTCCAAGTTATATGGGCCATGGTATCTCGTACAATTGATCTCATCAATGGAATGCACTCATTCTTATATCAAGTCCTCTTTGTCTGCTATTTGTCTCTTGCACAGGGATTTAAAGTTAGATTTGGGATCCATAAAAGCAATGATGGGCACAGACCTATCCAAAGCTTGTTCTCTTTTATTTTCATATAATATGAATGTCTTACCATATTAGAATCTCTAATGTGTATAAGGTTGGTTTGTTTTACCTTGTTGATTTTTATAGTTCTTATTTCTACCATGGTGAAGCACAGGTGGATGCTTTATGAATGTGATGCAAAAGTCACAATTTTTCTCTCAATTTCAAATATGAATTTTTTTCTTCTCCATAGAGAATATTCAAAACATATTCCTTCAAGATTTACCTTGGCTTGTGGTTTTGTGTTGTGTGCTAAAAATGTGTCACACTTCTATGAATCATTGTATCCAAGATTGCTCAAGAATGAGATCTTGAATGGCAACTCATAGCTCTTTATTCATGGAGTGAAAAGGTTTGTAATGGAGGCCCTCAGATTGACCAAGTTTGTGCCCATGCAAGTACACCATAAAATGAGAGATTCAAAGAGGAAGAGCAAGAATGCTAGTCTCCATGATCATCAAGTATGCATGCAAATGAAAGTTATTCTATATGATAACAATGCAAGAAGGGACATTAATCTATATGATAATAATGCATGATTATTCTATGAAAGGAAATACAAATGCAAGATTAATCTATGGAAGTAAACATGAATCTAATATAACATGCAAGTGAAAAATTAGTCTAAATGGATTGACATGGGGAATGAAAGAAAAAGACAAGAAGAGAGAAGTTGTAATATCCAAGCTCAAGTGCTCAAATTCTCCTCCAAATTTGCTCTCCAAACCTGCAACATAACAATAGCATAAAATCTTGATCATCAAATGAGAAGGAGAGGTTTCCTTATAAAGAAAAATGGACGATAGAGATTAAGAGGCAAAAAGAAATGAGCAATGGTGGAGATTAAATCTTGGTTGATCCATGTGCTCATATCTTCAAAAGGAAAAATCAAAGGCTATGATTAAGAGGCAAAAAGCCCACCACTTAGGAAGATGTGTTAAAAAAGGAACTTTATTTATTTTTATTTAATTTATTTCCTTTTTTCAACAAAGATGGATTTAAGTGGGGATTTTATTTAATTAAAAGAGGGATTTTCTTTTAATTAAATAAGATTATTTAATTTAATTAAAAGGGATATTTTAATTAAATGAGATAATATTATTTAAATAAGAGAGATTTTAATTAAATATGATAAGATTATTTAATTAAAAAAGAATTTTAATTAAATAAGATTATTTTATTTAATAAAAAGGAATTGTTTTATTTTAATTAAATAAGATAATTGATGAAATGATCAAACCTTAGGAAATATTAAAATAATTGAATTAATTATGATTTGATCAAGGAATTCGATTTGAATTAAAAATGTTGCAAAGCATTGATTTAGGAATTTGATAAATTGATAAATGGGGGCCCATAGTCCAGGCGACCATTTTAGGGTGCATACATTTACCCCTCTTTGACTAATGTGTGATCTTTATGGGAACACATGTAGTCAAAGAATGCAGTTGAAGTGTGAGATCGATTTGGGATCACAAAACAACCCAGACGTGTGATATTTATGGGAACACATCAAGACAAAGACAAGTTGTTTGAAAAAGACAAGGTCAACACCCCTGTAAATAGGTAATTGACATGTCCAAGATAAGAATCTCAAGCAAGGCTGCCCCAAGTGAAGCAATTGATAGGATTGATAAAGCTGAATCAAGGATTGAAGTTTGATAGGTACTGTTCCCTTGTGATCAAAATTGAAATGAGATAGAGGAGAAACAACAAATTGATAAATTTGATCAAATCAAACTAAAGATAAGGTTCTTGATGTAAGATGAAGTATATAAGGGTCATAGAACCAAGGTAGATCATCAAGCACAAAATATTATGCCCCAAGGTTGAATTAGAAGAAAAGAAGTGGGGTGAAAGCAAATGGAAGATAGAAGTTTGGAGGAGGTGGAAAGAAATGGAGAGAAGAAAGAGAATTTGCCTTAAGAAAGAGAATGCCCCAAAATCAATCAACCGTTTAAGATAGAAAATTTTGATTGAGATCACGGAAGAAGATAAGGAAATGAAGATCAGAACATGATCACGGTTTATTAAAGTCCACAAGAAAGATGAAGGAAAACCCTCACAAACTCATAATGTAGCCTAAAAATGCAAACTAACATGAGGTATAACAATGCAAGCTACATGAAAATGCAAAGGTGTACTTGCAATAGAGAAACTGTAACATAGGACTTTGTGTTCATCATTCATTAGAGAATGTTAAGGAACTTATTTTCATCATGGGGCCATTATTAATGGACATCGGAAAATCACACAATCATCACTAGTCACAAGTGCAACTATGAAGATATGAATGTGACTTATATCGGATTGGAATGTGGAAAGATTCTAACATAAGCATCAAAGACATAAAGGTCAAGATGACTGTGATGTTAGCTTACCCAATTTAATATAGAAAAACCATGCTTGCATCAAGGCATAGAGGCTAGGATGACCAACAGAACGGTTGTGCAAAAATAGTGAAGCAAAAAGCATGAAGCAAATAAAAACATGTTCCAAGCCCCAAGTCCTCTAGCTATGCATCTCGGAGATACATATGAGACAAGCACACTTAACGAGAATCAATAACAGTCAGCCCACAAAGAAAAGATCATGACATAGCTCAAGCATTAAGTGTTGCGTTTAAAAATTTAATTGTGTTAACTGATACTAAGTTGCCAGGATAAGGATAAGTGTTGAAAAACAATCAATGTCAGGGGTTGTATTAAAAAATATAGTTGGAGTGGTGTTGAAAAACACCATTTGTGAGATGTCCTAAAGACTAACGCATCCAAGAGAGCAAAGCTAACACAGTTATGCCCACTAGACAAAGACGAAGACCAATTCCAAACCAAGGCAACAAGGACAAGGCATGATGGAGAAAGGCTAAGTGTCGAGGGCACGCGCTAAGAAACAGGGGTGCAAAGGCCTCAAGTAGCGCCCGTTTCCAGGTTTTCACCACTTGGATTTTATTACAATTTTTTCTCTTTCATTTTTTTTTCTCCTTTTTTAAGGAATTTTTATAATATTTTTAAATTTTTGCTACCACGACGCCTATTTCCAGGTTTTCACCAAGGCACTTTTTTCTTTTTTTTTTTTGAATTTTTATATTTTTTTTTTTTTTTTGTATTTTTG
>MU228091.1:271406-293091 GCA_018584345.1 Thuja plicata | reverse complement strand
GCTAGTCCAGATCCACACACTGGTAGGAGCCCCCAAGGAAGATCTAAACTTGTGCTCGCAAGTCCACCAAGCAATCCCCTTGTCCCCCAAGCCGCAACCACTAGCTCTTCTCAAAACTTGCTCCTCTGCCTCTTCCTCTGCTCTAGGATGGATGAATAATGACTAAAGACTTCCCCCAAAACCCCTAATTATACCAATCTAAGCCACAGGTCAGCCCTGAACATAAATTAAACACATAAATTAAATGCCACAAGTTGGCCAACAACAACAATTAAATGCCCAAAATTGATGTCTTAGTAAAATCATGATATCTCATAGCTCTGAATGAATTAGGACTCGTGCTTCAAACCGTAGGTAGAAATATAGGCCCTCTTCAATCCCTAAAATTTTCATCCTCTAACTCTTTGTGAAAAATTACTTATATGGCCTATAATAGGCACCAAATTGATGAGCAAGGCCAAGCTCCTCCCAGACCATGCCGAGCAACCAAGACCATGCCAAGTTCCATTAAATACATCAAAACCAATTACCCAAGACCCAAATAGGTCCACACAACTCTACCAAATCCCTCACACATGAAAATAAGTCCACACAACTCCATCAAATCTCCCAAACATGTAGGATAGCCAACTACCCCAGGATGCTCCTACATCACAAAGGGTTATCCACCCTTTGTGCAGCTGTAATAGTTTGTATGCTCTGTATATTTTGTAGAGTAGTGTAAATGCCCTCGTATATTGTGTACAATGTGTAAATTGTGTAGTTTTCTATGTTTCTATATATAAGTTTGTATTAGCCAGCCTACAAGTCATGCTTCAGCCCTTGTGTGCGCTTCAGATCTGTCTGTACATTCTTTGTATAATCTATACTCTACCTAGTGGCGAACTCGTTATGCTCCATGCAAAAAAAACCCTAAATGTGGAGCTCATCCAAGAAAGATGGCTGCCTGGTTCAAACTCATCACCTTGCCAGTTTTGATCCATGGAGGTTTTCTCTCTTTCTGTCAAGTCATCCTTAATGGCAGATTAAGTTCCCATGCGAGCATTCAAGTCTGGCCCAAGTGGCATTCATTTCCTCACATGTTTGGACAATTGTTGGTGTTAATGCCATAAATCCCATTACTGCATGGCCATGTGACACCCCCACATCAACCTAATACGGCTCATTTCCGGTCACGTCAGTAACAGTTAGTTTTCTAGACTCTGATTCCTAGGTCTTTATTTTCTCCTTGTTTCTTTGTTATCACATATGCCAGACTCCTTGGAGGCCCGGGTAGAGGTCAAATTCCTAAGTCACTCTTATTATATGTATATATTTTTGGGGTTTGACATGAGATAAGAATTCTTTTAGGAGTAGGTGTGATGTGATGGTAAGATCTTTGGAATCTGGAATAATGCTTTATTTTGTATGAATACTGATGGTTGCCTTGCTTTGCAGGTTGCCAAAATTAAACTCACTAATCACATCATAGGCATCTACATCATCTCCACCTGGGAGTCCAGATCTCCCTACCACTGCTGCCACCCAGGAAACTATCAAGATGAAGGCCAAGAAGGCCCTGTAAAAGCTCCCATTGATAATGAAGTATCTGAAGGGAGACACCATTGTGGGATCAAAGATTGATTCCAAACTTCAGTTGATCACTGACACCAGTGTCAGAATGTGGGACAAAATGTAAGCCCTAGTAAAAATGATGTTCATACAATGGATGACCAGAGATCCATTGGCCATCAATGTGGCCAACTTTGGGATCCTCAAATTTGCTTGCTTCCCCTGTTCCGTGCAAGCCCCGAAGCTCATTCTCACTTTGGCAGGACACTATAATACAGTCGTCCGGGCTGTCATGCTCGTCGCCCCAGTTCCAATCGGATACCCAACGCTTATGGTGTCTCTAGATGCCGTGACTTTTTAGGAAGGACTGGGGATTCCCTAATTTGATGATGTGGTAGTTCTCACCTAGGCTCTAGCCTTTGAAGAATTTTAGAAATCAGAACACATGGCCCGGCAGTATCTCAACAACAAATGGCTTAAGGTTCCAAGGAAAGACTTCAAAAAGATGAAGCTAGAAATACCCCAGACTGAATTTAAAGAAAGCATACAGATGGGGATCATCGCACTATGCAGGGTCTTTAGACAGCCGCATGCCTAGAAATTCTCAGCATGGATGTACTATTTCTTGTTGGGCATCACCTCTAGCGAGAAAACCTTTGATTGGGCCACTATCATTACAAATCATGTGGACCTCCAATTTCTCCAGGTCACCAAGTCCTCCAAATTTTACATGACATCTTATGTTTTTTGGGCACTAGCACAACAATGCCCCATGACTCAGGGATTACTTATAGCAAGTGTGCTTAGAACTGGCGTAGGCCAGAATGCTCCCTGGGATTACTTCCTGCAAATCTAATGGGAGGCTAGTTTCCTCAGCTTCTACCGAGTAAATGATGCCTTCATTTACTACAACCTCCTCACACCTACTCGAGACACCAGATACCAGCTCTCCAAAGAAGCAATGGACTTGGTCAAAACTTATGACC
The DNA here is from genome assembly GCA_018584345.1 of Thuja plicata. Lineage (NCBI taxonomy): Eukaryota > Viridiplantae > Streptophyta > Pinopsida > Cupressales > Cupressaceae > Thuja > Thuja plicata. Next base: position 290,554 of record MU228091.1, on the reverse strand, counting down.
ATTATTACATTCAATTTCAATAACATACATATATTCGGGTGACCGACTTCTTTGGAAAACCTTATTTATTACCCAAACATTATGGGGATAAAATAATTATTTTAGAATACTGCATGCAGATCCTGGAGCTACATGCCCTCTTCACATTGAAGAAGGTGAAAAATTTCACATTCCCAATCACTTGTGGAAACTACTCTTACAGTCTAGCTGCGAAAAAGGAAGCACACAATGAACTCAAAATTTTGGGACTGACAAAGTTTTATCTAGAGCGGAAGAATTTTGATATGCTAGGCAAAATAGTGATGGCACTTCCCTGAGCATCAGAACCCCATGACTATCACATGGAAGATTTTTGGGAAGACTTCCAGGATGACTTCAAAGTCTAGAACCAGCATTTCATCCAGATGACAATGGGAATGATGAAGAGGCTCAAGATTTGAAAGTTCCTGGATGAATTTTCAGATACTAGGTCCATAGTGGACCCGCAATATAAAGAAAATGGAGTAGATAAGATGACTCTCCTCTGGTGGATTGGTATGCGTAGGAGGGTCCAACAATAGAGGACCTCACCCACAATGTGATTGAGATCAATCATGCGTATTTCAAAAAGGTATTCCTGAGAAGTACACGTAAAGTTGGCCCATTTGTGCGTGGTTCAACTTCTGGGGCCTAAACCTCCTCACAGGGTGAGGACAAAGGAAAGAGGAAAATGAGGACCCTATATTAGGTCTCAGCCACAGTTCCCTTAGTGGAACAAATGCAGCAAACTCTAGCAGCCACCCAACACATGAAATAAAAGTTAATCACCTGGTTGGCCACCCTAGCTATTATGGTCTGACCGGTCCACCCTTTGACTTCTCCCTCACTTGCATAACTAATGGTCTGAGTCATAGGGACTTCAATGGAGGAAGAGTGAGAAGTTATGGTGGACATCAGGCCCCTTTGGTAACTAGGAGAAAGAAGAAAATGACAAGTAGCCCTCAGCCGAAGGTGGAGTCAGAGCTCGGGATGCCTAGCATCCCTGAAATATAGATTGTCTGCTTAGAATCCTTGCAGTCGTACAATCAACCTGAAGATCCCCTAGAGACCTCCCCTCCACATGATGGTTTCAACGACATATTTGGGACAAATGAACTTGTAAACTTGCAAGGGGATATCGGGAAAGCAGTAGAAGAAATAACTTCCCAGGAGGAAGTGGTGATTCCTATTGAAAAAGAGACCCCAGAGAAACAAGCTTCCATAGAGAAGGAAGGTCAAGAAGGAAAGGAGAAGGAATAAGAACAAATGAATGTCTCTGATGTACTAGAGTTACAAGTCCTAGAGACCAACACTATAGAGGAAAGGCTAGTGCGGAATGAGCAATCGACAATTGCTGAAAGAACCAGACCTACGGGAGAAACTATGATCTCAGCCACCATGCTTCAGACACCGCCTCCTACCCCAAAGAGGGTAACCTTTGGTGAAGTGATCACAGTGGCCCAAATGCTTAATCTTGGCCCTATACCTCCACCACCTCCAGAAAATATGCTAGTGGAGGAGAACCTTCTAGCAGAAGGAGCCGACAAAGGACAACAACAATAGCAACAACAGTAAGGTGAGGGGCAGAACCTCAGAAATATAGATAGAGAATCTAACACTACTAAAGACGCAAACACCAGGGTGGATGATACTAATGCCACTAAGGTGGATAATGTCATTGGATCAGAGGATACAGGTCAAGAGTCTGGAGAGACTAAAAATACTAGGGATGCGCAACAGAACCCCAGAGGGGATTTACAGGATCAAACTCTAGCAGTAAGGCCACCCCTGCCACCACAATGGTTGGTGGATTCTACAAAAAGGAAGTCCCCAGCACCATCCAAGGCCCATCTCTCTTTGGTAGAGATGTTGGTGCAAGCGTAGAATTCCCCTAAGGTTAAGAAAGCCTAGACAATCCATACCCTCTAGATTAGGTCGGGCGAAGACATAGTTGTGGTAGTTGCAACACCTCCCCCAGAGGTAGACGCGGCGACAGCAAAGGCCAAAGATTATGAAATCATAGAGATATATCTGGGGAAGAGGGAAAAGCAAATCTTGTTGGGCTATTGACAGAACTTGTGCAACCTATCATTGTCATTCCCCCGTAAGCTTCCACATCTGGAGCACTGCTCCCACAGGGTGACATAGATGCGCTAAGGAGTATGAAAAGGAAAGCGTAGGTAGTTGATGATTGGGTAGCCAAATAGGTGCGAAACATCTAGCATTTCCTAGTGTCCACACTCTTGGACCAATATGCAACCATCAATATTTTACACCAGGCGAAAACTACCATTACCATCTGGGAGGGAGAGATCAAGAAATACAAGGCATGGATAGGTGAGTTAGGGGATTTCATGAGCATCGGGAAGGAAATTATTTCCAAGGATAGAATTTTGGGAGAGGAGTCCTTTATCTCTATCTGGACCTAGCACTCTAGGCTTGATCTCACATTGGAGGTAATCAAGCAATTGGTAGGGGCCCTGCGGGACAAAGTTATGGAGGTAGATTATTCTTTCAATTTGTACAAGGCATTTATTTCAAAGGTTTTGGGAGTCAATTCCTTTAGTACTGAAACATGTACTTTAAAGGAATACATCCTGGGGAAATTTGATGAGCTTATAGAGTCTTGATACCAATCCCCAAAGGGATTGGACAAAGAAAAAATGACACGTACAACACGCATGGTGCTCTAGGGTTACGATGCGGCAAAGATGGTCGCAAAATTTGAGGCAAATACTCTAGATCTAGGAAAATAAATAGAGGCAGCCAAGTACCATTGGGCTGGCCTCAAGGACATTGGTGAGGATGGAATCGCCCAGCTCCTAGAAACATTCAAAAATAGTAAGGAGTAATAAGGTCCTCCAGATTCTGGAGGTTTTCATTAGTAGGGTACTTTGAAAATTCTTTATTCTTTGAGCACAAGCTCCTGGATCTCAGATTCCTAGATCCAGTAAATTTTGCATTCTTTGATGACCCACGTCTAAGTTCCCCGAAGCTGATTGGTCATTATCAGGCAGTTGATAAGGGTGTTAGAAAGTAGGTGACCCCAAGAAGGCATGTCGAGTCGGGGGATGGTTATGATAGATGATCTTCCCAAGGTGCCGCTCTAGCATAACACCTGGCGCATTGAAGATAGTGAGCCACTTTTACATTGATGAGGCATGTAGCCTCAATCCTTGGGGGATCAAATTTCTTCTATTCTACCTTCAACTCTCTTCTTGAGGTTGATTCTTTCATACCTCTTTTCTTGTCTTCTTCTTCTGACATTTCATACCTTTGATCTCTTTGAGGTTGTTGTAGCATGGTGCAAGTAGTACCATCCACTGGAAATTTTATTTTAATGTCGAGTGTAAAGATAAGTTAGGTTATTTTTAGGGAAAACATGTGTATAAATAATAAGTCTGACCTCATTCCAAGGGTCGACATAATTGATGATTACAGTCCATAGCTATAGCATTTTAAGAATTTCATTTCTAGCAGTCACAGAGCTCAATGCTCCTTAGTTCTTAGAAGTTCTTAGTATATAGATGCTCCCTTGGAGCCATTATTGTACGCACCAGTGCTCACTAGAAAACATGTTGATGAAGAAAGAAGAGTTTTGACAATGATGTTGTTAGCGTCTAGATCTTTGGATTGACATTATTTTGTGTTGTATGTTTCTAATGTCCCTTGCTCTAATGTTTTAAGTGGATTAACAACCTTCTTTTCCCCTCGCTATTAAATATGTATGAACTGATGGTTCTATATGCATTCAGTATTTTAGTGTAGCATGTTAGAGCATGGTTGATGTTTTAAATGTATTTGCATAACTATAGGTAGAATGGAATACTTCTAACCCTGGCGTATCTTTTAAAGTTTCTTTGATAGTCCATATGCTTGCAGGAAACCCTGACCTAATGAAATCCCCAGAGAAGATGAGCCAAGATAACCAGCTGTCCCCTCGAACAAAATAGTCACACTCCCAACTTACCTCCTGCACCGTCAAGACCCGATTCTCACATGCTTGAAGGCCTGAATAATTTATTCCCTAGACAACCTTTATAGGCAAATTTGGCCAGTAACTCGGTACTCGGTGACAACTTATCTCTGTTGGTGGACCTGGTTGTAAAGTCCCGTCAATAGAAACTGGTGCTAGAAGGAGGGCATGAGCTCATCCCCTTCTGAGGATTTAGATTTTACATCACTTGAGAGTTCCCCAAGCCATAGTTTTAGGAAGAAAGCCTTTAGTGGGATTGGATCATTTTCACCTGCCTGAGTCAAAAGAGTCATGAGATCAACCCCCAATCCTGGAAGGTTTGTTGAACTCGAGCCTCCTTCTCGAAAGAAGTGGACCCAAAAAACCAAGCTAGCCAACATTGTCTGGGGATCTACTACATCTCAGAATACCCAAGTCTCCCAAACAACCTTAGGGACTAATGCTCAGTCTAGTCAGAATCCAACAACCCTGACGGTTGCATACTTCGGTAACACTAGGTCCCTAATGGGACAGTTTCCTGGTGCAACCAATGATCTTCCCGCGCACCTGGAAAAGATCTACCCCCGATATGAGCACTTAGGCTTGTGAACCGTAGAAGAGCATCTGTAGGCATACAAAGATGCCATGAACTAACACCAAATTCAAAATCAAGATGTTGTGACCCAGATGTTCTCTCTTTCCTTAGGATAGAATGAGCTGAACTGGTACCTGCCCACCAACTCCATCAACAGTTGGCAAGATATGGAATACACCTTCATGGAGGCCTTCCATATACACATGGACCCAGCATGGTCCCACAGCGAGTTCATCTCCATCAGGAAGGAACCAAATGAACCCCTTGCAGCATTCAACCATCGATTCCAACGCGCCATGAAGCGGTACACGGGTCCCTTCATCCGATTCATGAACGTAACCATCTAGACATAGCTTAACATGATGGACCCCTTTGTTTCCATTCTCCTATGGAGAACTAATGCCCCCACTAACCGAGATACTTTGGTGAAGGTTTACAACCTAGCCTTGGATTTGTCCCGCAGTTTGAACAAAGCTCTAGGTGGGATTGGGCAGAGCATACCTTTCAACATGATACCCAACGAAACTTCTTACACTGGGGGATATAACCCCAATCAAGAAATGGGTACCCCAGTGATGACCATGAATCCCCCACCATCGTCGATAGACCAACAGGCCTAGTACGTATACCCATCACAAACACAGACAACACCAGGTCTGGATATTGTTTCATGGAACCAGCCGTGGAAAACACAACAACCTTTGACATAACCTTCCAGAGAACCTTTCTTCCAGTCACCCATGACTAGAGGATTTTCATCCTCAACTCCGGTGACCTCTGTCGCCTTCCTTGGGAACCAACTGCAATAACTGTCACATTGTGATGCAAACACCCAGCTATCTGCCGAGGTAGAATCCCTCTAGAAAATGTTTTCCTCACTGACTGTGGACATGGGATAGCTGAAGGAGGGGTCTTTTGTGCCCCACAACACCAATTCCTAGAGAGGGAATATCTTCTCCGGCCAATGAAATACCAATTTTAGAGGAAGGAATTACAACAATGGGCCTCGGGCCAACCAACACTAATGGAATAACAACACAAACACCGGAGGTCCTCCTCTGAACCAAAACACCGCTCAGAACAGTGCTGGACCTACCCATTTCACGCTAGTCACAAAAATCCAGCTCCTAACTAATTGGTGTAGATTGCACGACACTGGCTCTCACTCTGAGGTGAACTATGCCACACTGGAGAAGGTCATCGTGATCTTCCTACTGTACAGACCACAAACTATCGACCCTACTCCCCCAGATATGCCTATAAAAGAGCCCACTCACAGTGCCTTCACCTATGAGACCGTCTTTTTTGGAGCAGAAAAAGAAGACGAAGAAGAGCCTGAATTGCAGGGGTTCTTTGATGAATCTATTTTGGTCTTTGAAGCCAATGCCTTCACCAACCCACAGACTCCTTACAACACTCAGATTCAGGCTGGTAAAGGACCAGTTTACACACCTACACCTCCTAAATATACCCCTCCCTAGGACAACACAACTGATCACCCCTTCCCACCGAAAGGGTCTAGCTCTAACCAAGCTAAGGACCCAGCCGAGGGAAGCCAATAATTACCTAGGGGGAGGTTTGATATTACAAAGGCATTAGAACAAACTACCACCTCCATGACCTTGATGAAGGTTTTGCTGAGCTATCCCGAGTAGAGGAAGTCTCTTCTGAAGCTTTTGGGAAACCTGAAAGCTGTCAGTCACCCACCCAAGACTGTCACTTTTGACAATGCCAACACGACTATCTTCTGGGGAAACAATGAGGATCCTCCCTTCTTACTAGGCTTAAACATACAAGGGAAGAACCTACATAATTTCTTGGTAGATTCTGGTGCTTTAGGCAACGTCATGCCCTTATCAATATGCCAGAAGCTCATACTACATCCCACTCTATCCAAGGGTGCAGTAGTCTAGTTGGACAAGCCTACTGTAAAAATGGTAGGTGAGTTGAAGAAAATTTGAATTAAGCTCATCCAAGACCACCGGATAGCAAGCATAATCAACATCCAAGTGGTGGACATCCCAAAGACTTACGGGATGTTATTAAGCCAGAATTGGTCTAAGTCCCTTAATGGGTATTTCTCCACTGACTTTTCCCACTTGTGGCTCCCCTGGGAGGGAGAATCTAACCAGATCTAGGTAGAAAGTGAGCCTAGGATGAAATAGGCCCTAACCAAAGTTGGGAGGGTAAATGAAGTTCTCTTCTTTGAGACTTCCCCCGGGGTGTACCAACCCCTAGAAATATTGACATTTGATTTCACTCTCGGGAAGGATCCCATAGTTTCTCAGAGGATCCAGGACTTAGGTAAAAAACTAAGGGGTGAGGTTAACTCACATGGTATCATAGAAAATCCCACTACACTCTTGTTTGACACTTGGTGTTGGGTGCATTATTAGAAACATTTAGAACTAGAGTGTGAGCCTTGCATTGCCACTGCTACCCATCACATCAATGCCCTCCAGGAGAAGAAACACAAAGCAGATTTACCTGGACTCAAAAATCATTCCAGTGGTAACCCTAGGGCATCATTGGTCCAGGGATCCCAACCATAGGCTTCTCCTAAGGAAAAAATCACCCACATGAAATCAGAGCTAGAGGAAACTCCTCCCAACCTTCCAAGAAATAATCCAATGGCCACTTCACCTTCCCAGCCATAGACAACGAACAATGACTTGTGGACCCTTAAGTTTGATGAGTCCTAGTCTAAACAAGGTTGTGGGGCTAGAGTGGAATTAATCAACCCATAGGGGAAATCCTTCCTCAAGTCTTATAGGCTGCAGTTCAACTCCATGAATAACATCACAGAGTATGAGGACTTGGTCCTCAGACTCCTATTTGCACTAAGAAAGGGAATCACCCGCCTCTGGGCACTGGGTGATTCAGAGTTGATCATCAAGCAGGTTCGGAGCCAATACACTTGTCATGATAAAAGGTTGGCAGTATACTGCAATCAGGCATGGAGCCTCATCAAAGATTTTGATGCCTTTGGCATTGAACTTGTTAACCAGAAAAGAAACTACGTTTCAGATGCCCTTGCTATATCTGCCAGCACTCTCGAGCCAATGGCTGGCTCCCAGCTCCAGAAATTATCTATTGAGATGGTCCCCACCCCGTCCATTCTAGACAACATCACCCACTTTCAGGTATTTGAGGAAGATCAACATATTCTAGCCTTCATGGCCAATGTTGGTGTTTTCGAAGACCATATAGTGGAAGAAAGAGATCACAAAGATACTAGGCAGGGTGAAGAAGATGATGGGATCATAGACTTGCCAACCAAAACCATCCCTAAGGGGATGGTAGCACTAGAATGAATCTTTGAATCGGATCCTCAGGGCTGGAAAAATATATCATCCTCCTCAGAGGGAGGAAAATTTGAGAAAGTTAACATCGGCCAGGCTGGTGAAAAAAAATATTTACACATTGGCACCTCCTACTCCCTTGAGGAGAAGGAGAAGATTCTCACGGTTCTCTGAGAATACATTGATTTAATTTCTTGGGGGTATGAAGATTTGAAAACCTATGACACATCCATCATGACCCATACCATCCCACTAAAACCCAATGCTAAGCCCTTATGGAAAAATCAAAGACTGGTCAACCCACTAATCGAGCTTCTAATTCATCAAGAGGTTTAAAAACTGCTGTCAGCCTGGATTATCTTTCCTATCTGGCACACTACGTGGGTTGCCAACCTCGTCTCTGTGAGGAATAAAAGTGGCAAAATGTTCCTTTGCATGGATTTTCAAAATTTGAACAAGGCATCTAAGAAGGATAATCATCCTCTCCGCTCATTGGATGAGGTATTGCAAATTGTGAATGGATCACAAATGATGTCCTTCTTAGATGGGTACTCCGGGTATAACTAGGTCATGGTTAAGTACGAAGATAGAGACAAAATGATGTTCACCACCAAGTGGGGAATGTTTGCATACTGGAGGATGCCCTTTGGCCTGATCAATGCAGGGGCCACATTTCATAAGGCTATGGATATTGCATTCAAAGGTCTAGTAAACCGGTGCATAATCATCTACATGGATGATTTGACCGTCTTTTCCCAGGACAGGCATGATCATTCCACCCACCGCATCCAAATTTGTGAGAGATTTCATCGGTATGGAATATCCCTCAACCCTAAGAAATGTATATTTGGGGTCACTGAAGGGAAGCTGCTCAAGCATATCATCTCTGAGAAGGGTATATCTATTGACCCTGAGAGAGTTGAAGCACTGCTAAATCTACAAATGCCTGACAGCAAGAAGGAAATGAGATCTTTCTTCGGAAAGATAAATTTTGTCTGGTGATTCATCACTAGATTCACCAAGATAGTGAAGCCACTCAATGAAATGATGAAGAAGGACACAAAGATTGAGTGGAGTCCTGAAGTAAAGTGGGCATTCACCCAGATTAAACAAACGATTGTGGAGGCACCTGTCCTGGCTAGTCCAGACTATTCCCTCCCTTTTCATATATACTCCTTTTCTTTGCCGCATTATGTCATGGCATTTTTGACCCAGAAAGTTGAAGGGGAAGAATGACCAATAGCTTTTATGAGCTCCCACTTTAAGAATGTCGAAGTCCAGTATTCACCTTTGGAAAAGCAGGCATTTTCTCTTGTCTGTACTGTGAAGAAATTTTGACATTATATTCTCCAGAGCAAAGTGCATGCTATCATCCTGGACCAGGTTGTTAATTCTCTACTCCTGCAGAGTGAATTGGGTGAACAATGGGGGAAATGGATGGCCATCCTCCAAGAGTATGATTTAGAAATGCAACCCATGAAGATAGTCTAGGGCCAAGGACTATGTAGAGAGATGGCAGAAGAAACTCCCAACATTGAATGCCAAACCTATACAACGGAGTCCATCACTCAAGATCTATGGTATATCAATCTGGTATACTTATTATTGAAAAAAAGATGCCCGGAGGGGCTACCCCCAAACAAACGTCGCACCCTGGGGCTGAAAAGCACACACTTCATCATAAAAAATGAAGCACTTTTTCGTAGGAACTATGAAGGGGTATACTTCCAATGTATAGACAGGGACCAAGCTGCAAAGATGATTGAAGAATTCCATAGGCAGTTTGGAACGGGGCATGGATCAGCTGACACCACTACCCATTAGATCCTTCAGGCCAAATATTATTGGCCTTGTATCTTTAAAATGTCTATACTCATGTCATAAGATGTCATACTTGCCAAATAGCGGCACATCGTGAACGAAACCTGGCCATGCCTTTGCAGTCGATCTTTGAAGCTAGACCCTTTTCCTAATGGGCATTTGACTTTATTGGGGAAATCAACCCCAACTCGTCTTCCAACCATCGATACATCTTGACTACTACCGATTACTGCACCCGGTGGTTTGCAATGATTCCTTGCAAAAATAACATGGCAGACGTAGTGATCAAATTCTTGGAGGAAAATATAGTCACAAGGTTTGGAATACCATTTTCTATAGTATGTGACAATGGTCTAGCATTTTCTTCGGTGCAATTATTCGAATGGACCTATGAAAGAAGGATCAATCTAAATTTCTCTAGCAACTACTACCCCCAAGGTAATGGTGTGGTTGAATCTACCAACAAAAATCTACTTGAGGTGATCAAACATTTGTTAGAATAGAACCCCCAACACTGGCACCAAAATCTTAGATTCACCCTCTAAGAGGACCACATTTGAATAAAGGGAGCCCTGGGAACATCCCCATTCCATCTGGTTTATGGCTAGAATCCAGTATTCCCCATCAACTTACAAATCCTAATTTTACAGTTTATGCAAGAATTCAGCAACTGGGATAACATTATGAAAGTTCAACTTCTGAACCTGGTGTGAATGGAGGAATAGAGAGATGTAGCCCTTAAATAGTTTGCGCCTCACCAAGTGGTAGTAAAATGATGGTTTGACATAAGATCCCAGTATAAGGCTTTTCAAATTTTAGACTTGGTTCTCTTGTGGGACGAGGCCCAGGAAAAGAAGGGAAAGCATACTAAGTTTCAGCGGCTCTGGTTTGGACCATATCTGGTAGTTGAGATCTGTGAGGAAAATACTTATTGCCTCAACACTATGACTAGAGAATTCATCCCATTGCTATCAATGGGTTTTTTCTCAAGCACTATTTTGAATAAGGTAGGTGGTGATTCTGTCCAAAGTTGTATCATATGTAAAGTTCTTGCTTGTAAATATCTTTCCCAGTACTCTGTTTGGAGTGCCTTGTAAATAGTTTGTTGGCTATCCTTCAGGACCGCCTTTCCTTTTTGTGTTTTCCTTTTGTTTTGGATTTTTTGTTTTCTTTTTTTATCTGGGTTCCCAGCGTGTGTTGTCTTCTTCTTGTAGGCAGATATGCTTCGCATAACATCTAGTCTTTGGAATGGTACCTTATGCATTCTTGCAAATTTAGAATCTATTGTTAGCATAAGTAGAATTAGTCTATGCTCTAGAGTTTTTCTACAAGTATGGTAAAAGGTTATGGGTGCTCTTCATCAAATTCACATCTTGACAGTCTGGACATCACTTAACAAAAAGTTTAAGAAGCAAGTAATTAAACACATTGAGGGCAGATCGGTTGCACTGGTTGTTAACCAAGTTTGAAGATCATTAAAATATCTTGGGTCCAGAATATTCTCTCCTATTTGGAAATTTGAAATTAGTTGGCAAGGTGAAAGAAGTACCACCATTAAAATTAGCTAAGCTTAAGGTTCATGGTGAAAGAAGTATCACCTTTCCATCCAGAAAAGAAAAGAAAAGAAAGAACTGAAGAATAGAGAATTATGGTATCCGTGGGAAACGTGCAAGATATGACAACTTTGGTTTGATTTGCTTAGTGCCTCCTCCCTGATCCTCCCAAAGGTCATCGGCTTGGTTTTATTTCAAAGCACACACTTCACAACTGACGAAAGACTAAAAGATTAAATCAATGATGAATCCAATTTTCTCAGACGCCTCGCACTTTGCAAGCAGAGGGCTCCAAGTAAAGATTAATTCTGGTTTTGCTAACCAAAGATTCTGAAGTTCTTGAATGTGCTAAGGCATTTGTCCCAGATAAAATCTATTTTTTATGCCCTGCATACCCATCCCTACATTTTTTATGCAAAATGTTGGGTCCCCCTTTTTGCTTTTGCTCTTTCTTTTATTCTTTTGTTTCTTTTGTTTTTCCCTCCAGACTTTGCTTCTATGAGGGTTGTCTTTCTTTTTCTTTTGTCTTTTTTTGTCTCTAGGACTCGGTCTCAGAGTTTGTTTGTTCTTTTGAGTCAGCCGGATTCCAGACTCTGGGATTCTCTGTCATCATGTCTTCTTTCATGGGAAGGTGTGGCTGCATGGAAACCCCAGGCCCGGAGTCTAGAGGTTTTCTTGTTCCAGACTTTGTAGAGAGAAAGAAACAAATTTTTACCCTAAGGGTATAAATAGAAGTTACCGTTCATTTTCACATTTACCGCGATCAAACACTCAGAACACTCAGAGAAATTTTAAGGTGATTAAGGTGAATTAAATAGCATTTTTCTCCCTGTGTTTAGTGCTTGATTAAACAGTGATTTGGAGTACTTTCTCATGGTTTCTTGAGGGTGAACTTGTTGTAGAGTGCCCCAGTGTTCATCTTTCCCACATCCCCCGTGTTTCTAGGTAGGCTTTCGGTTCTCTTCTTTCTGTTTTTTGGTTTTCTGGTTCTTGCTTGTTTTGTCTCATTTTCTTTTCATTTTTGCTTTCGTCTCCTGTCTTTGGTTTTGATTTTCTTTCGCCTCTCGTTGGTAGGATGGCTCTTTCAGAGGGTTGTCCACCCTTTGTATAGCTATAATAGTTTGTATGCTCTATATATTCTATAGAGTAGTGTAAATGCCCTTGTATATTTGTGCAATGTGTAAATTGTGTAGTTTTCTGTGTGTCTATATATATGTCTGTTTTAGCTAGCCTACGAGTTGTGCTTCGGCCCTTGTGTGCGCTTTGGCTCTGTTTGTACATTCTTTATATAATTTTTACTCTGCCTAGTGGTGAGCTTGTTACGCTCCATGCAACAAAAACCCTAAATGTGGAGCTCGTCCAAGAAAGATGGCTGCCTGGTTCGAACTCAACACCTCACTAGTTTGAGCCATGGCAGTTTTCTCTCTCTCCATCAAGTCAGCCTTAATGGAAGATTAAGTTCCCACTTGAGAATTCAAGTCTAGCCCAAGTGGCATTCATTTCCTTGTGTGTTTGAATAGTTGTCGGCGTTAATGCCATAACTCTGGTTAGTGCATGGCCACGAGACACCCCCACATCAACCTAATATGGCTCATTTCTGGTCATGTTAGTAATAGTTAGTTTTCTGGACTCTGGGTCCCAGGTCTTCATTTTCTCCTTGTTTCTTTCTTATCACATATGCCAGACTCCCTCGAGGCCTAGGTAGTGGTCAAATTCCTAAGTCGCTCTTATTATATGTATATATGTTTGGGGTTTGACATGAGCTAACAATTCTTTCAGGAACAGGAGTGATGTGATGGTAAGATCTTCAGAATCTGGAATAATGCTTTATTTTGTATGAATACTGACGGTCGCCTTGCTTTGCAATTTTCCAAAATTAAACTCACCAATCATGTCGAAGGCATTTGGGTCATCTCCACCCGGGATTCCAGATCTCCCCACCACTGCTTCCACCCGGGCAGCTGTCGGGACGAAGGCTGAGAAGGCCCTGGAAAAGCTCCCATTGACAATGAAGTATCTGAATGGAGACACCATTGTGGGATCAAAGATTGATTCCAAACTTCAGTTGATCACCGACACCAGTGTTAGAATGTGGGATGAAATGCAAGCCCTAGTAAAAATGATGTTCATATAATGGACAGTCAGAGATCTATTGGCCATTAATGTGGCCAACTCTAGGATCCTCAAAGCTTCTTGCTTCCCCTGCTCCGTGCAAGCCCTAGAGCTCATTCTCACTTTGGCAGGACACTATAATACAGTCATCCAGGCTATCATGCTCGCCGCCCCAGTTCCAACCGGATACCCAACTCCTATGGTGTCTCTAGACACTATGACTTTTTAGGCAAGACTAGGGATTCCCCAATTTGATGATGTGGTGGTTCTCACCAAGGATCTAGCCTTGGAAAGAATTTCAGAAATTAGAACACATGGCTCAAAAGTATCTCAACAAAAAATGACTTAAGGTGCCAAGGAAATACTTCAAAAAGATGAAGCTAGAAATCCCCCAGACTGAATTTAAAGAAAGCATACAAATGGGGATCATTGCACTATGCAGGGTCTTTAGACAGCCCCATGCCTGGGAATTCTCAGCATGGATGTACTATTTCTTGTTGGGCATCGTCTCTGGCAAGCAAAACTTTGATTGGGCCACTATCATTGTAAATCACGTGGACTACCAATTTCTCCAGGTCACCAAGTCCTCCAAATTTTGCATGACATCTTATGTTTTGTGGGCACTAGCACACCAATGCCCCGTGACCCAGGGATTACTTACAGCAGGTGTGCTTGGAACTGGTGCATTCCAGAATGCTCCCTAGGATTACTTCCTGCAATCCAATGGGAGGCTAGTTTCCTCAGCTTTTGTCGAGTGAATGATGCCTTCATTTACTACAACCTCCTCACACCTACTCGAGACATCGGATACCAGCTCTCCAAAGAAGCAATGGACTTGGTGAGAACTTATGGCCATTATTACATTCAGTTTCAATAGCATACATATATTCGGGTGATCGGCTTCTCTGGGAAACCCTATTTATTACCCAAACATTGTGGGGATAAAATAATTCTTTTAGAATACGACAGACAGATCCTAGAGCTACACGTCCTCTTCACAGTGAAGAAGGTGACAAATGTCTCATTCCCAATCACTTGTGGTAACTACTCTTGTAGTCTGGCCGTAGAAAAAGAGGCAGACAATGAACTCAAAAGTCTGGGTTGACAGATTTTTATCTAGAGCGAAAGAATTTTGACCTGCTAGGAAAAATAGTGACGACACTTCCTTGGGCATCAGAACCCCACAAGTATCACATGGAAGATTTTTGGGAAGACTTCCAAGATGACTTTGAAGTCCGAAACCAGCATTTTGTCCGTATGACAATGGGAATGATGAAGAGGCTCAAGCTTTGAAAGTTCCCGGATGACTTTTTAGGTACTAGGTCCATAGTGGACCCACAATATAAAGAAAAGGGAGTAGATAAGATGGTTCTCCCTCTGGTGGATTTGGATGTGCAAGAGGTTCCAACAATAGAGGACCTCACCTATGACCTGATTGAGCACATTCATTTGTATTTTAAAAAGGCATGCCTTAGAAGTACATGTAAAGATCGCCCATTTGTGCAGGGTTCAACTTCAAGGGCTGGAACCTCCTCGCAGGGCGAGGACAGAGGAAAGAGGAAAATGGGGACCCCGTCTTAGGTCTCGGCTATGATTCCCTTAGTGGAAAAAATACATCAAACTCTAGAAGCCACCCATCACATGAAAGAAAAATTTAATCACTCAGTTGACCAACCCAGCTATTATGGTCAGACCAATCCGCTCTTCTACTTCTCCCTCACTTGTAGAACTAATGGTCTGAGTGGCAGGGACTAGAGCAGAGGAAGAGTGAGCAGCTATAATGGACGTCAGGCCCCCTTTTGTAACTAGGAGAAAGAAGAAAAGGACAAGTAGCCCTCAGCTAAAGGTGGAGCCAAAGCTCGGGATGCCTAGCATCCCTAAAATATAGATTGTCTCCTCATAAGCCCTGGAGACCTCCCCTCCACATGATGATTTCAATGACACATTCAGGACAAATAAACTTGTAAACCTACAGGGGGATATCGGGAAAGCAGTAGAAGAAATAGCTGCCCAGGAAGAAGTGGTGATTCCTGTTGAAAAAGAGACCCTGGAGAAAGAAGTTGCCATAGACCAGGAAGGACGGGAAGAAAAGGAGAAGGAACAAGAATAGATGAATGTCTCTGATGTACCAGAGATACAAGTCCCAGATACCAAAACCACGAAGGAAAGGAAAGTGCAGAATGAGCAATCAGCAACTGCTGAGAGAACCGGACCTACGGGAGCAACTATGATCTCAGCTGCCATGCTTCAGATGTCGCCTCCTACCCCAAAGAGGGTAACCTTTGGTGAAGAGATCACAGTAGCCCAAATGCTTAATCTTGGCCCTATACCTCCACCACCTCTAGAAAATATGCCAACGAAGGAGAAAATTCTGGTAGAAGGAGCCAACAAAGGACAACAACAACAATAACAACAACAAGGTGAGGGGCAAAACCCTGGGAATATAGATAGAGAATTTGACACTGCTAAAGACGTAGACACTAGGGTAGATGATACTAATGCCACTAAGGTGGATAATTCTAGTGGATTTGAGGATACATGGAAAGAGTCTGAAGAGAATTAAAATATCAGGGATGCGCAACAGAACCCCAGATGAGATTTATAGGATCAAACTCTGGCAGCAAGGCCACCCCTGCCACCACAATGGTTGGTGGATTCTAGAAAAAGGAAGGCCCCAGCACTGGCCAAGGCCCATCTCTCTTTGGTGGAGATGATGGCATAAGCACAAAATCCCCCTAAGGTGAAGAAATCCTTGAAAATCCATACCCTCCAGACTGGGCAGGGTAGAGACACAGTTGCGGTAGTCGTAACACCTCCCCCAGAGGTAGACACGGTGATAGCAAAGGCTGAAGATTATGCAATCATAGAGATATCTCTAGGGAAGAGGGGAAAGTAGGGTGAATTGGACCTGCTAAAAGAAGCATCCAAGGCAGTAGAAGCCCGCTATGAAAAGGAAGCCCAAAAGATTAGGGAAGAGAAAGAGAAGAACACAAATCTTGTTGGGCTATTGACAGAAATTGTGCAGCCTATCACTGCCATTCCCCCGGAAGCTTCCACATCTAGAGCACCATTCCCATAGGGTGACATAGATGCACTAAGGAGTATGAAAAGGAAAGCACATGTAGTTGATGATTTGGTAGCCAAACAGGTGGAAAACATCTGGCATTTCCTAGTGGCCACACTCTCAAACCTGTACGCAACCAACAATATTTTACACCAGGCCAAAACTACCATTACCATTTGGGAGGGAGAGATCAAGAAATACGAGGCATGGATAGGTGATTTAGGGGAACTCATGAGCATCGGGGAGGAAATTATTTCTGAGGCTGGAATTTTGGGAGAGGAGTCCTTTATCTTTGTCCAAACCCAGCACTCTAGACTTGATCTCACATTGGAGGTAATCAAGCAACTGGTAGGGGCCTTGCTAGATAAAGTTTTGGAGGTAGATTATTCTTTCAATTTGTACAAGGCATTTATTTTGAAGGTTTCAGGAGTCGATCCCTTTAAACCTGAAACATTTACTTCAGAGGAATATGTCCTAGGGAAATTTGATGAGCTAATGGAGTTTTGATACCAATCCCCGGAGGGAATGGATGGAGAAAAAATGACATGTATAACACGCATGGTGCTCTAGGATCATGACATGGAAAAGATGGCCACAGAATTCAAGGCAAATACTATGGATCTAGGCGAATAGGTGGAGGCGGCCAAGTACCGTCAAGCCGGTCTCAAAGACATTAATGAGGATGGAATCGATCAGCTCCTAGAAACATTCAAAAATAGTAAGGAGTACTAAGGTCCTCCTAATTCCAGAGGTTTTCATCAGTAGGGTACTTTGAAAATTCTTTATTCTTTGAGTGCAAGCTCCTAGATCCCAGAGTCTCAGATCCAATAAATTTTGCGTTCTTTGATGACCCGCGTCTAGGTTCCCCAGAGTCGGCCAGTCGTTATCAGGCAGTTGATAAGGGTGTCAGAAAGTAGGTGACCCCAACAAGGCACATCAACTCAGGGGATGGTTTTGACAGATGGTCTTCCCAAGGCACCGCTCTAGCATAACACCTAGTGCATCGAAGATAGTGAGCCACTTATACATTGATGAGGCCTGTAGCCCCGATCCCCGATGGATCAAATTTCTTCTATTCTCCCTTTGGCTCTCTTCTCGAGGCTGATTCTTCCATACCTCTTTTCTTGTCTTCTTCTTCTGACATGTCAAACCTCTACTCTCTTTGAGGTTGTTGTTGCATGGTGCAGGTAGTACTGGCCACAGGAAATTGTATTTTATTATTGAGTGTAAAGATAAGTTAGGTTAGTTTTAGGGAAAACATATGTATAAATAATAAGTCTGACCTCATTCCAAGGGTCGGCAGAATTGATGATTTTTCAATCCATAGCTATAGAATTTTAAGCATTTAATTTATAGCAGTTGCAGAGCTCAATGCTCCTTAGTTCTTAGAAGTTCTCAGTAGATAGATTCTCCCTTGGAGCCATTATTGTACACACCAGTGCTCACTGGAAAACCTATTAATGAAGAAAGAAGAGTTCTGGCAATGATGTTGTTAGCATTATGATCTCTAGATTAACATTCTTTTGTGTTGTATGTTTCTAATGTCCCTTGATCTAATGTTTTAAGTGGATTAATGACCTTCTTTTCCCCTCTCTATTGAATATGTATGAACTGATGGTTCTGTATGCATTCAGTATTTTAGTGTAGCATATTAGAGCATGGTTGATGTTTTAAATGTATTTGCATAACTACAGGTAGAATGGAATACTTCTAACGCTGGCATATCTTTTCAAGTTTCTTTGATAGTCCAAATGCTTGCAGGAAACCCCAACCTAAGAAAATCCCTAGAGAAGATGAGCCAAGATAACCAGCTATCCTCCTGAATAAAATAGTCACACTCCCAACTTAGCTCCCAACTTGTCGAGACCTGACTCTCACATGCTTGAAGGCCCATAAAATTTATTCCCTAGACAACCTTTATAGGCGAAGTTGGTCGGTACCCTAGTACCCAGTGACAACTTATCTCTGTTGGCAGACCCAATTGCAAAGTCCTGTCAACATATCCTAACAGTATCGCACGAATAAATGCAAGCAGCCACGCGAAGAAACAGTTTTCTCACGCGAGGGAAGGAAATAGAACTCAGTATTTGTTCATTTCACTTGACCAACTAGATGTATTAACAGATTTTATCATGAATCAAGCATGCAAGATAGTAATCAAGGAGTCCAAGCAAACAAATTTCTTCAAACAATGAGCAAGGGAGAAAGCAACCTTGCACATGAAAAATAATAGTGTCATAGTATTCTACTCCCTAAAGATTCTACTTGTGTATATTCTCAAAATGTTTTGCTATCACGCACATAGTCCTAGAAAAGAAAAATTTGGTTGCACTATGGTTCGTAGTAATGGTCAACTCTACAACTTTTGCAATCTCAAGTGGGTGAAATCCAATCCCAGCACACCGAGGTTTTGACACAGTCTGAGAATTTAATCAATCAAGAGCTGCTGAGGAGATCTGACAACCCAACAAGAGACCACACCTTTGGAGATTTCTTCCACAAGGAAATTTATATAGTGGTTGTTTCTACCATGGAAAAAATGGCTATTAGCGCTTGAGATTCCATCCACGTGGTTTACCCGATTAAGGGAGTGTCCACTACGGTTAACCCTCTCTAACAAGGAAGACTCACAATATGAACCACATGGGGACTTGGTTTGGATTCAAGGGTTCCAAGTTTCTGATTCTCCCAAAAGGGAAAAGAGAATAATCCTCTAGCCTCTTCACCT
>MU228091.1:213459-271232 GCA_018584345.1 Thuja plicata | reverse complement strand
GCCCACTCTCTCAAGATCACCAAAAATAGTGTTCATAGGGCCTAATTACTATGTGAAACATATATGCAAGAAAGCAAATCTAGGTTCATTCCTTTAGAGCAAAAATTGGAAATGTGATCTATGAAAGAAATAAAAACTCAAGCTAAACACATGAGAGGTTCATTTTTATTTCCAAAATCCAAATTTTATAAAGATGCAAAAAATTACCTCAAGTCCAAAGCAACGCAAGCATTTTGTCATTTATCCACGCAAGTCCAAAGTATCCCCACGATCAATAATCAGCAAACATAGCAACAGCAAATCAAAAAACACCAAAAATAGCAAACATTAGTGGTTAGGAATTAGATATATGAGAACAACAATCAAAATAGATCTTTGATGTAAACTCTTGCATGAAGATTCAGCACAGGCCGCACGAAGATTCTCACTGTGTCGCACGAAGAAATGCACAGGCAGCAAAACTTTGCATCAGAAAATAGAAAATAGAAAATAGAGAGATAAAAAGATACAGTAATTAAGAACAGACCTCTGCTTGGTGTTAAATCTCGTGCAAAAATTTGCCACAGGCCGCGAGATGAAACTCTGCGTATCACGCAAATTTTTGCACAGACTGGCAAAAAATTGAGTCGTTTTCAACAAAACGTAGCATAAAAATTTTTCACAGAGTTGTACGAACAAAAAAATAGATTTGCAAGAAATGAAAAATGAGGCCAGATCTGCCCCACGGTGGGTGCCAAAAAAATGTGCTAAAAATGTGTAACACTTCTATGAATCATTGTATCCAAGATTGCTCAAGAATAAGATCTCGAATGGTGACTCATAGCTCTCTATTCATGGAGTGCAAGGGTTTGTAATGGAGGCCCTCAGATTGACCTAGTTTGTGCCCATGCAAGTACACCATAAAATGATAGATTCAAAAAGGAAGAGCAAGAATGCTAGTTTCCATGATCATCAAGTATGCATGCAAATGAAAGTTATTCTATATGATAACAATGCAAGAAGGGACATTAATCTATATGATAACAATGCATGATTATTCTATGAAAGGAAATACAAATGCAAGATTAATCTATGAAAGGAAACATGAATCTAATCTAACATGCAAGTGCAAAATTAATCTAAATGGATTGACATGAGGCATGATAGAAGAAGACAAGAAGAGAGAGGTTATAATATCCAAGCTCAAGTGCTCAAATTCTCCTCCAAAATTGCTCTCCAAACCTGCACCATAACAATATCATAAAATCTTGATCATCAAATGAGAAGGAGAGGTTTCCTTATAAAGAGAAATGGATGGTAGAGATTAAGAGGCAAAAAGAAATGAGCAATGGTGGAGATTAAATCTTGGTTGATCCATGCGCTCATATCTTCAAAAGGAAAAATCATAGGCTATGATTAAGAGGCAAAAAGACCACCACTTAGGAAGATGTGTAGAAAAAGGAACTTTATTTATTTATATTTAATCTATTTCTGTTTTTCAACAAAGAGAGATTTAAGTGGGGTTTTATTTAATTAAAAGACGGATTTTCTTTTAATTAAATAAGATTATTTAATTTAATTAAAAGGGATATTTTAATTAAATGAGATAATATTATTTAATTAAGAGATATTTTAATTAAATAAGATAAGATTATTTAATTAAAAAGGAATTTTAATTAAATAAGATTTTTTTTTATTGGTAACATATTTTTTGTATTGATATCAGAAAAGGGATTACATCATTGTGCCAATATTCACAGTTGGCTACCGCATTACATGCATCTTTTTTCCTTACCCCAACCACAAATAAGATTATTTTATTTAATAAAAAGGAATTGTTTTCTTTTAATTAAATAAGATAATTGATGAAATGATCAAACCTTAAGAAATGTTAAAATAATTGAATTAATTACGATTTGATCAAGGAAATTGATTTGAATTGAAAATGTTGCAAAGCATTGATTCATGAATTTGATAAATTGATAAATGGGGACCCATAGTCCAGGCAACCATTTTAGGGTGCATACATGTGTAAGCTACACTTACCTTTTTGGTATTTATATGAATTATACATGATGAGTCACATATTTTTCTTTGTAAATAAATTTATTAAGAGTTTTATCTTTGGAATATGTCTCACTACTTACTGCCTTGTAGGGATTGGGACATCGCATGATTACTAAATATGGTTTATTCAGAATTTTCTAATAATGTTCTAAATATAAAGTAAATGTCAATGAGACTCAAAAATTCATTAACCAAAATGTAAATTGTTAGCTTTTTTAGGGGGGTAAAATGTTTGAATCTGAGATTAGATTATTTTTTCTTAGAACATTATGTGCACTGAAGACCATAGCCTATTCTTCTAAGTGAGGTAAGGTACCTGACATAGCCTATATTCCTCTAAATACAAGTGACATTATTTATAATTACATGCTTCTACACAAAGCAATAAAAATAATATGTTGGTTATATTAATAATAAGAATTACAATAAGTGAGACCAAATTTCTCATCCTCTGCTTCTGGTATCTTCCTTCTACTATGAACAACTGAATTCTACAATATTCTTTCTATTATCTGATTCAAAGGTATTCTTGGAAGAAACCATATATTTATATTGAAAAAGCTTGTAGAATTGCATGAATAGATCAAAAGAATGTTGGAATATTATAAGCAACTGAATTCTATAATAGTCCTTATGTTATCTTCTTTCTACTATGAACAACTAAATTCTATAATATTCCTTCTATTCTCTGACTCAAAGGTATCTCTTTGAAGAAACCTTATATTTATATTGAAAAGGCTTGTAAATTTGCAGGAATAGATCAAAAAATGTTAGAATGTTATAAACAGATTCTTCTACTAATTATGCCATGTCTATTGACATTGTTCGCAAATACATAGTATAAACGTCCAAAATCATCCTTATATTAATTTAATTAATTTCCCATAACAATAAAGTTAATTTTAATTAATTATATTTGGTATATTTTTCTATCTATTTAATTTTTTTATTTAATTAAATATGATTCATCTTCATAGTATTTAAATATTATCCCCCCTTTAATGTATTAAATCACATTTATATACATTTCCCTCATTAATCCCTTTTAAATAAATTTATAATTTATTTATTCCTCCACATGACTTAATTATACTAAACCACAATTAATCTAAATCTAATTTGGATTAAACTAATTTGAACCTAGATCCTACCCTACCTCATATCACTCTCACCAAATAAATCTACTCACTAATTAACTAAGGTTAATTAAGCTAATTTCAGGATTCCTACACATATTAGTCCTAATTATTTGCTACACGTGTGAGCAAATTTCTAAATTTGACTTTTCAAATTTATTCTAATTTGGAGCCCACAAGGTTTCTTACAACCTTGATGACACTTTCTTATATTTTCTAAAAGTGTTTCATTGGACTAAAACTCTTACACATCTTATAAGATCCTTCACATGTGTACTTTAAGTACACCTTGACTCATCACATCACAAGTTGCTCACACATGTGTGAGCAAACTTGGCCTCTTACATGGCTTATGTGTCCCTCATGTGGCACCTATGTGGATGCCACATGTGTTCCATCTCATTCAAGCCCTCTCCTTCCTTCCAAAAATCTATAAATAGAGACTCTTGCCAAGAGCAAATTATCTCCATTTTATGCATTGTTATCATGCTAGTTTAGTTTTTGAATTATTAGCTCATATTTATGTTTCCATGTTTTTTACTTCATTTTAAAATGTAGATATCATATCTTAGGCTTAATTTTGAATGAATCTTAGTTTTTTGCATATCATCTTAATTTAATCTTGCATTCTCAATCATGGTGAGAGCTTGAGACAAGTTCTCAATACTTGTTTCTTGAGTTTTTCACTCTTTTATTCATTTAGATTGTATTCTTGATCATCAAGTGGGATTTAGATATTATGTTGGGAGAGCACACCCACATACATCTCTAAGAGAAAATCAACAAGTCTTGGGTGCACTTGTTTGGCTCATCAGAGGTTGTGGTGTAAATTTCTTGTCCTTTTGAGTCTCTTACTTGAATATGCTAACCTTTATTGAAACTAATGGATAATATTTGTGTTTGCATGTTTTAGTGATTGTTTTGGAGAGGTAGGTATTTATCACATATATTTTGGCACGCCTCGTGAGACCCACGTCCCTTAATTTTCAAAGTTTTCAACAAATTTTGCATTTTTTCGTGATTCTTGAAAAACATTACGCAGAGCCATCTCTACTCTGAGACTGGCATCTGCGTTTCCAGACCGCCATCTGCATAGATCACCATCTACGTAGATCCATCATTTGTGCCTACAGATAGCATTCTCCACCACCTAAAAGACAGACTTAGTTTAAATATTCTTCCAAACACTTTTTTTTACTATATTTTTAGCTTTTTAACTCTCGGGTTTTTGACAGGGTGTCAAGTTTTAGGATTTAAATGTTGTCAAAATGAGTAAAAATAGAATATTTATGTCTTTACTAAGTCTTCTTATTAGCAAACTGTAACTTTCTACATTCGGCCATTTGTGTAGGTTACCGTCTCTACATATTTTCATCTGCGCCCTGGAATCACCGTCTGTGAGTTTCTGCATTTCTGACAGGTAGCAATTTCTGTATTTTTACAGACCTCTGTTTGCGCTTTGACATTACCGCCTATGCAGATCACCGTCTGTGACTATATTCTGTCATCTACGCAGGTTTGCTGTGGTTTAACATTTTAAGCAAATTTTTGGGTTATTGGTCTTTTTTTAAGGTTTTGCAGCACTATTTCTGAAGATAAAGACATCAAAACTATTAACTTTGTGTGCTTGTAGGACATTGAAGAAGACAAAAACTCAAACTACTTGCATTTGTTCTTGCAGGTTTCCTTAAAAGCTTTCAACTAAATGATCATGCTTTTTAGCATAGTCTTTTATTTAGGCACCTAAATTAATTAGGAGGTTCCTTTGTATAACTCAAAATAAGTATTAGGGGAGTATGTTCTCTTCCTTTTGGAAGATCAAAAACCTAGACATGCTGATTTTTTTTTAAACAAATAAATCTTTTGGAAAGAACAAGTGTTTGGTGTGTTTGGGAGAAAATGACATTGGGTAGGAGACTATGCTCTTTTCCCCTTGTGGGAAAATCATAAATCCAGACCCCTCTCGTCGACAATTAGTTTGCTTTATGTTAATCTTTTAGAGGGCCTGTCAAGAGAGCAATCTTTTGGGAATGACCCAAGTGAGGAACAAGCAAACCCTGCTACTCCACCCCACTATAATCAAAATATTTCTTCAATCCAAAGAGAGGAAAGACGTAACTATTTCTATCTTAAATGCTCCTTCATTTGTAGGGCCTTAGTGCCTGAATCTTGCTTGTGAGACTACACTTGATTGGGATCTTGTAGGGCCATCTTGGTCTCAATCTTGTTTACAAGAATGCAAGGGGGATACATTCAACTTGTGTAGGGTCGAGAGGTCTGAATCTCACTTGCAAGACTATGCATTTTGGGTGCTTGTAGGGCTATAGGCCTTAATTTATCTTGCAAAACTACAAGGGGTAGCCATGAACGGAGAACCTTACTAAGAATTGTTAAACTATAGGCCTACCCGGTTCACCCCTGAAAGGTGATAATGTTTGTGCAAGGAAGATAGTAACTTCCCCAAGATCACTCGTACATTCATGCCACCTTGAGCATTTGGAGTCGGCTAATAGGATGTCATGACTGGAGCCATTTTTTTCTTGGTGACAGACAAATTCTGATTAGCTCTTGTGTGTGTGCCTAAGCTTACGGGAAAACATTTTCATACTATACCAATTCCTTAGGTAGGTTGTGTTTGAAGTGCTTGAACATTGACAATATCAAAATATGAATGAAACCTTCAACAAACAAATTTGTCACACTTGTTTGTATCCCTCAAGGTTGCTTTGTCCCTTGTTGGATTTTTTTCAATACATATGTTGGTTATTTTCTGGTTTGATTGTGATGAAATTGGTTCTTTCCATTAAACAAATCCACTAAAGATCAAACTAAAATAAAAAATCTACCAAATCATCAAGACATTGTCCTGATTATAGATTAGCATCTCCACTCTAGAGTTGATGTCTGCACAAATCACCATCTGTGCAGATCACCGTCTGTGCTCTGGAACCGTCGTCTGTGTCTAAGACTGTCATCTCCGCTTTAAAACAATGAGCTTTAAAATCTACCAAAATCTTTGAAATTTGGTCCTCTATGGGATATTGAAACCATTTGTCCTGAAACATTCAGTTTCTCAGTCAAAATCATATTTTTCACTATATGACATGACCGATTCCAAGAAGCACAAGAAGGTTGAGTTTCCAACACCTCCAGTTTATCAAGAACAGAAAGAGACTACTCACAAATCCAAATAATATCAACACATTGCCCAATCAATCCAGCAAAAAATTGAGTACTACAAGAAAATTGACAAGATCATGTACAAAAACAAAGTTTTCAATTTCATGACCAAGTATTCCATCAGTCGTTCCTTTGTCACACTTAAGCAATATGATTAGACAAGCCTCTTGTTTCTAAAATTAATTCTTCAGTTCTTCCATCATCATAAAACATCATTCTTGCTCTTGGAGCACTAGATCAAACCTCTTTACTTCAAATCAAATCAAATTCAAATCAATCCCTTTTAGGTTGAAAGACCTTAATCAAAAGTATTACAGACCTTCATCTTCAAACAAATACAATATTGCTTGTAGACCATCAGTCTATCTCAAGTAATTTAAATCCATTGGCGATAGCCCATTTTGCTTGAGATCACAAGTCTATCTTCAAGTAGAAAATATATCACTTAATCCTTTGGTGTTTGTGTTATCACAAGGTCTTGCTATACCTAGGTTTTATTCTAAAAACCTTTAAATCAAAATCAATCATCAATCAATTTGGATCAAATAATCAAATAAATCCTTATTCAAACATCAATCAATCCAATCAAAATCAAATCAAATTATATCAAAAATCAGATCTTTGCTCCATTCCCTTTCATCTCTCAATCCTACATCTTCTTGTCTTCCATTCTTCTAAGTCTTACATTGTATGGTAGTTACTCGATCTCAAGCTAGAAACATGAGGTGCGCAACACCTAGCACTCCCTTTGATGAGGAGAATCCTTTTGCTCATCAATTATTTCAAGGCAATGCAGTACACATTGAAAATCAACCCAATGCTCTTAAAGAAATTGATTTAGTGGATCAAGAGGAAAGACCTACACAAGTGAACGATTTCCTTAGAGATCCATATAACTTAGAAATGGTTGAAAAGACCATTAGTCAAAATAGCGATGAAATCTTCTTGAATCTCATTCGAAATGGAATTACAGTTCCCGCAGACTTTGATGAATCACTCCTTACTTGAAACATCACCAAAGCCATAGTTGCTATGACTGCAGCCATGGCTTCCAATTCAAATGCTACATCATCATGTGACACTGGAAAAGGAGCTGCTAATGAACCTTCCACATCAATGCCTACATCAACACCTATATCAAAAACTACATCATCAGTCCAATTGACACAAGAACAAATCCAACAGATCCTAACCATTTTTCCAAACATTACTACACACAATAGCACTCATGTGATGATGAATGCCACTCAAGGAGCAAGCGCTAATGTCAACAACATAGGGCAGATTTCGATGCCTTTGTCTACATCATCTACCTTTCAAACAATGGGTATGAAGACATCTACAACCAACACATCTAGAGCTTATCAATACATACCCCCTCCTACAGTTGGTATGACCTCCATTGGGTTTTTGGCTGCACAATTTGGAGGAGGACAAGCTTATGTGCCACAATTTACTCCGCATAATGCTCTAGATTTAGCCCAACAAGTTAATGAACTCAAAATTCTTGTGTATGGTTTACAGAATGGGGGCAAAAAGGAGTTTTCTTTTGAGGAGATTTGTCCCTATCCATTTGACAAGTCCATCACAATGCAATTGTTCCCCCCAAAATTTGAGATGCCTAAATTTGAGAAATACAAAGGTGAAACATATCCTCTACAACATCTCAAAGAATTTTACATCATATGTCAAGAAGTTGCCTATAACAAAAATTACCTAAAAAGAGTCTTTACTAGGAGTCTTGGAGGTGCATCTTTGGAATGGTTCACGACCCTTCCTTATGGATCAATATCTACTTTCTTTGATCTTGCAGAGAAGTTTGTTGGACAATATTCGTATAATATTGAGCATCAAGCAACACTCGGCGATTTATGCAATACTAAACAAAAGAATGGAGAAACCTTTGCTAGTTTATTACAACGATGGAGACATATTGTAAATCGCATGCCATGGAAAATATATGATAGTCACTTAATTGACATATTCATAAAGAACTTGATTTCTGAGATGTCCTTCCAAATGAAAATGGTTTCTCCTGACACATTTGAGTCCCTTGTTAATAAGGGAAAAGACATTGAAGATGCACTTTCACAAAAAGGTACCATCAAACATTATACTCCTTCCAATAATGATAAACCAAAATTCTGGAGTAAAAACAAAGGATTTGTCAATGATGGTGTGACTAGTGCTAAACATGTTCAAAATGTTCAGGCATCCAACAATAATAATCAAAACAATCGCAATAACAATCAGAATCAAAATAAAAATCACAACAACAATCAAAATCAAAATCAGAACAATCAAAATCAGAATCAGTATCAAAACAACAATCAGAATAACAATCAACAACAACTGCGTAACCAATCATATATGTTCCCTTGTAACAACAACAAAAATGAAAATAACAATAATCGGCAATGACGACAATTCACAACATTAGTAGAACCCTTAGACGTGATCTTAAAATAACTTGTGGATCAAAGAATGATAATCTATCCAAATACTCAGCCTTTCGATGAGAATCAACCCAAACCCACTTGGTATAGAGAAAATGAATATTGTGATTATCATCGCATCAAAGGACATGATACCAAGAAATGCATGAAGCTTAGACACTTTGTGAAAGATATTATTGATGATGGAAAAATCAAAGTTGAAGGCCAAAATGCATCCTCATCAAATGCAAAACTTAAAGTCTACAATCAGCCCTTTCTGCCACACAATCAAAACAATGCATCCAATGCAATCCCATATGATTACTCTACCAATACTATAACAAGTAATGATCGAACATGTGGGAGTCTAGAAGAAAATGATATCTTTGGGTTTGACGCTCTTTGTGGATGCGTCAAAGAATCTAAAATATGTGTCAACACCATAATCCTCAAAGTTGTTGATTGTAATGCTACCACACGTAGATCCAGAGTCACTGTCCAAGCTACTGATAAACCTTCTACATCTACAAATCCACTAGTTGCATGGTCTACCGCTACTTGGTCTACCTCACACTGTGACCTATTGGCACAATTAGTAAAGACGCCTACACAAATATGCATTCTAGAACTCTTGCATACCTCACCAATTAACAAATAAATTCTTGAAGGTGCTCTGAATGAATCTTGTGTTCCTAAAAATATTAACGTTGCTCAGTTCCAAGCCATGATCAGGAATTTAGCTGCACAAGAGCATCTTGTTTTCACTAACAAAGACTTTCGTGGTCTTTACCTTCATCATAATAAATCCCTCCATATTGAAGCCAAAATCCAATGCACTAAAATCAAATGAGTCCTTATAGATGGTGGATCTGGCCTAAATTTTTGCACATTGAAAATGATTCATAACATTGGTCTTTCTGAGGAACTTCTAAATGTAGACAAGCAAATCACAATAAAGGCCCATGATGACAAAGAACGAGAAAGAAAATGTTTGATCACACTACCCTTACAAGTGGGCCCAACCTTAATTGAAATTGTTTGCCATGTGCTAGATCTAGATCTACCATACAACATCTTGTTGGGATGACCCTGGATACACGCTATCAAAGGTGTACCCTCTACTTATCATCAATGCCTCAAGTTTCCACATCATGGTAGAGAAATCACAATTCTCAGAGATCTCGAACCCTTTTAATACTTCAAGAAACTGGAAGGCAAACAATCCAATTACTGTACTTTGAATGAGTTTGGATGACATTTCAATAAAGAAACACCTATCCTAGGAAACTCCTTGTCTACACAAAAGACACTAGAGATACAAGCTAATCAATCCAAAGGAAAGTAAAAGGTTGTTGATGATAAAATACTTATATTTGAAACAAATACCACCTTTACAGATCAGGGCATGGGAGAATACAAATTTTAAAGTGCTCTATGCATCAGACAACTCCCTTTGTCCACAAAATCCTATGGGAGACCGTCACTATTACTGATGAGCATGTTTTACTATATTTATTATATTAATCCTTGCACTCTATTTTTAAGTATTATCAGAACAGTTGTGAACTTTTAGTTAGTTGAACTTTTGTTAAGTACAGAAAGAACCATTAAGCCATGGGTGGAATAGATATGTCATATTATGCCAATATTATATATATGTTGCAGTATTTCAAATAATAATCAGAATGTGTGTTCTAACATTTGGATTAATTTGAGAAGCTCCTTGCATGAATATCTTTTGCATATTAACTAATCTTGCTAGGAAGTAGGAGTCACTGGGAGTGGTCGACATCATTGAAGGAGTACATAAAGACCAGCTTCACGCGGATAAGACATCATGGCATCAGAAGACATGGCTGCCACAAATCAGGAGCCACTATTTCAAAGATGCATAAATGTAGCTCTGCTATATTCCCTTCGTATTACTAGCATGTTGACTTGGTCACCCAGACTTCATTGTGCACGTCGTGGGCTGTTGCACTTCCTGTTCTCTTTCTTTGGCACAGTTTTAGTTAGTTAGTTCCTTTTCTGTTTTGGAATAAAGAAGTCAATCCTCTATTTATAGGGAGGAGACTGTTTGTTTGTAAGTTTGGATTTTTGAAGGGAATACAATGTTCTGATTGTATCTTGCACAACAAGTTCATTTTTAGTTTCATGTCTTATTCTCATGTAATCAGTTTTGAAAGATAATGAAATAACTCTTGGTTCATATTCTATGTTCATAGATTAGTAGAATCCAACCAAGGGGGCCCAGTTGGTAGGTGGATTAGAGTAGAAGTAGAATAGATTTACTTTCTGCATTTCCAGTATTCTAGATATAAGATTATAGTTTCTTCCTGTAGCATTGTACTTCATGAATGTTCTTGCAGCACCTGCAAGGATAGCTATAGTGTATGCTCTAGGTTGAAAGAATAGATATAAGTAGAGTTTGCAAGTTGTAGCATTCATTTTAGTAAGGACTAAGTGTGTTTCCCTTCTTGCAGCCCTAGTATAGATTCCTTTCATGTATTTTACTTTCCTGCAGCATAGGTAGAATGGCTCCTTAAGGAACTTAATGCACATACTATGCCATACCATTTCAAGTATACATCCTTGGGTTGACAAACTAAATGCACCTCATGGTGGGAGAAGTGATCCTTAGATTGAATAAATTATTCCTAAGAGAGGCTTTGGGCACGATTACTAAGCACCTATTGTGAGGCGGTTCAATTACCTCCCTCTAAAGAGAAAGATCTCATGTATTACAAGATAACCACTTTTGAGCATTAGGGGTCCTTATCAGATGAGCACATGGAATATAATGTCCTTGATTGGTTCTACAACAAAGAAGAAGAAAAACATGTGACATTCCCTGAAGAAAATTATATCAAGGCTACTCCCATTGTTGAAAGCATGGGATATCATGGTACTGGTCTTGGCACTAATGAAACTGGTAAGAAGACAATTTTCATAGCAAATCCTTATCCTCAAGGACACATACTGGGCTCTATAGAAACTAAGACTAACTTCACCAAGGACAATTATTTAGCCACATTAGATTCAGACACTGAAGAAGAGTTTTTTGAAATCCCTTTCCAATACATTGAAGATGACCTTGATGAATTTACTCACATTCTCGCTATCACACAAGCTGACCTTTCATCCCCTCTCCTTCCCCTCACAAACCCTGAACTAATTGACTGAGATCATCAATATTCACCACCAGCTTTAGACATTTGTGATTCAGATGAGGCAATATTAGCTCTCTTTGGTCTTAAGAATCTCTAAGAGTATGAACATTAGATCTACTATAGTGAGCAAGCCTACTTCGATAGCAAAGTCAACTCTCTTAGTCACAAAAATGAAAATAAAAATTTAAAAAAAATAAAAATAATGAATCATCCCCTGGTGAAAACCTCTCACAAGCACCTTTGGATGAATAAAAAGACAAAAGAAAGGATGCATCCCCTAGTGAAAACCTTTCTGAGGAACTAGAGGAGGGATAATTTGACCTATTGTTTTTATCATCAGAATCAGAGGTATCTTCTATGATCATTGAAGATACTGTCCCTATCAATCTTGGTACCGAAGAGAATCCACAAATCACCTACATTGCAGTATCCCTTAATGAGCAAGAAAAGAAAGACATGACAACATTCCTTCATAAACATAAAATCAACTTTGCCTGGAACTACAAGGACATGCCTGGGCTAGATACAGATCTTTCCATGCACCATCTTGTTGTGGATCCCAATGTGAAACCTATTAAAAAAAACTTCGCAAGATGCATTCGCAAGTAGCATTGGTAGTCAAAGTAGAGCTTCAAAAAATTTTGGATGCTGAAGTAATCCCACCTATCAAATATCCTGAATGGGTCTCCAATATTGTACCAATAGGAAATCCTGCTGGGGGCATTTGCATCTGCATAGACTTCAGAGACCTGAATCTTGCATGTCCTAAGGATGATTTTCCACTTCCCAATATTGACATTATAGTGGATTTGACTACTAGACACGAGATGTTGTTCCTCATGGATTGCTTCTTTGGTTAAAATTAGATTAGGATAGCACCAGAAGATCAAAACAAAACTGCATTCACAACACCTTGGGGTACCTTATGTTATCAGGTGATGCCCTTTGGTCTTAAGAATGTTGGAGCCACATATCAGCAAGAAATTACTACTATCTTTTATGACCTCTTACATGTCATCATGGAAGAATATGTAGATGATCTTTTGGGAAAACCCAAGACATGTGAATCACACATTCCTATCTTCATTACAATTTTTGAGTGATTGGAGAAATACAAGCTTCAGCTAAATCCTAAGAAGTGTGTCTTTGGAGTACAATTTGGTAAGCTATTGGGATACATTATGTCATGAAGCGGAATAGAAGTGGATCCAAAGAAAGTCAAACCCATCCTAAAAATTCCACCGCCTAAAACATTGAAGCAGTTGTGTAGCCTACAAGGAAAACTTTAGTCCATCAAGAGGTTCATGTCACAGCTCGCAGATAAAATGCACCCCTTTACACATATCCTGCGCAAGAATGCCAAGTTCTAGTGGGATTTCTTACATGTCAAACAAAATTTGAGAAGCTTCAAGGATATCTTGCTAGTCCACCCATGCTAGTGCCACCTATTTTTGGCCGCCCTCTGATTTTGTACATATCAGCTACGGAGGTTGCATTGGGAGCCCTTTTGGCATAGTTAGATGATACTGGAAAAGAATGAGCAATCTATTATCTTAGTAGGAAACTTGTTGGTTATGAGTTAAATTATTCCCTCATTGAGAAAGTATATTTGGTTGTTGTCTTTTGCACATAGAAGTTACGGCATTATATGCTCAATCATAAGATTCATCTTGTTGCCAAGATTGATCCACTCAAACATCTTCTGCCACAAGCTGCTCTTGTTGGTCGTACTGCAAAATGGGTTATGATCCTTAGTGAGTTTGATATTGTCTACATGGATAGGAAAGCTGTAAAAGGACAAGTTATTGCAGATCAGTTAGCTGAAGCACCTGTTGACGGCAAACATCCACTAATCACAGATTTTCTAGATGAATCAACCCTCAATCTTGCCCTGAGTACCTCATGGAAACTTTATTTTGATGGACCCTTTACTCAAAAAGGATCGGGGGCAAGAATCTTGTTTTTTACACCAAAAGGAGATCTCATCCCTAAGTCCTACAAATTACAATTTCCTTGTACGAACAATATTGTAGAATATGAAGCCCTTGTACTTGGAATTTGTCAGACCATAAAATGGAAGATTCTTAGTTTGTTGGTATTAGGCGATTCACAATTTTTATCAAGCAATTTCTGGAAGAATATCAAACAAAGGATGACAAGCTCCTTCACTATCACTGCATAGTGGAGGATCTTAAACAACATTTCACTAACTTATTTTTCCAGCAAATCCCTCACATGAACAATAATTTAGATGATGCAATGGCTACCATTGGATATATGATTACCATGCCAGAACATAGTACACAGTGTGAGTTTCACGTTGAGAATCTTATGGTCCATGCCTATGACCAACTGAACTCTGAAATAGTGTGTGAAATTGCTAATCCTAATTCCTCATGGTATCAAGAAATCTATTCCTACCTTAATGAGGGAAATACCCCACTTGCCTTAACACCCAATCAATGTAAAACCTTCATTCGTCACACTTCCTGTTACACAATCCTTGGTGATACCCTATTACAAAAGCATTTTAATGGGACTCTTCTAAGATGTCTGAATTTTGATGAAGCACAAACATCCTTGGAGGAGGTACATCAAGGAATCTATGAGGCTCATTCTAGTGGACTCACTTTGGCCAAGAAATTGCTACATATCGGATACTATTGGCCTACTATGGAGCAGGATACCTTCAACTATGTGAAGAAATGTGTTCCTTATCAACAACATGGTGATTTGATACACGCTCCCTCCCAATCTCTTCAACCTACCATCACCCCTTGACCCTTTTCTCGTTGGGGCCTAGACCTTGTTGGCTAGATTTTCCCAAATTCTTCCAATGGCCATAAATACATCCTTGCCACCATCGAATACTTTACTAAGTGGGTCGAAGTTGTTCCTCTTACCTACACTACTGGAAAATAGATCTTGAAGTTCATTTTAAACTACCTTATATGTCACTATGGCATTCCTCAGAACTTCATTACTGATAATGGAGGACCTTTTAAAAATAAGGATGTCACAAAGTTGTGTAGAAATTTCAACATTACCCATCATACCTCTTCCAAGTATTTCCCACAAGGTAACGGTCAAGCAGAGGCTATGAATAAAACTATCCTCAAGATCCTCAAGAAAACAGTCGATGAAGCTGGTCGTGATTGGCACTTTCGCCTTAATCCCACCCTTTGAGCCTACAGAAATTCCATTCAAATCCCCACTGGATCCACTCCATTTGCCCTTGTCTATGGTACTGGGGTTGTTCTACCCATTGAAATTGAGCTCCCTTCCCTCAAAATTTCTCTCAAGAATATGTTGTCTGAGGAAGAATATAGAGTTTCTTGCTTGCAAGAGCTAGTAATCCTTGATGAGAGAGGCCTTAGTTCCCTAAACCATCTCAACATGTATCAAAATTGCCTTCACCTTCAGTTCAACAAAAGGATCAAACCTCGTTAGTTTGAGGTTGGTGATCTCGTCCTACAGCACAATATGAAGAACCTCCAAAACTGTGACAAGAAAGGAAAATTTGAGCCTAACTGGTTAGGGTCATTCATAGTCATAGAAAAGTTCAGGTCTAGTGCCTATCAGATTACCACTCCCAAAGGAGATCTGATTCCTGATCTTGTAAATATCTTACATCTCAAGCACTTCTATGCTTGATCCTTCAGCAGCCTGTGTACAACAGAAAGCAATAAAAAATAAATAAATAAATAAATCTGTATCAACTACTCAAGATCAGCTGGGAAGAAAAGTAGAGGATATCAGTCTACAACAATTAAAGGGAGCAGTTCAGGTGTTTCTAAGTTGGAGATATCTAACTTGCTAGAAGATTTCAAGAAAGACATGATTAATGATGTTGCCACACATCTCGACACCATGAATGCCAAGAAGAAACATGCAAATTTTGAATTTCAGTTGGCTAAATATTTCCCTCATTACCGGAAACAAAAGAAAGACTATGAGTGCAAGCTGGTGCAAATCTGGAAAATCAACATTTTCCTACTGAGTACATGAAGATAGAAAGAGATAACAAGCAAGTGTTCTTCATTTCTCAACATCGCCCATGGGCACCACGACAAGGTATGCCTCAGGACCCATTGTAATTTTCAAATCCTTACAATAGTCAATGGAAAAACCAAACTTATCAAAATATTCCTTAGTATTCTTAGCCAACCTGGAATAACCAGTGGCCTAACCAACAAAACCAATGGCAACCACCGCAAGGGAATTGGCAACAAAATAATCAATGGAGGGGACCTCCACAGTGGCCTAACCAAAATCCTGTTTTTCCATAATTATTGCCACCAGTGCTACCTCCTATAATAATGTCACGTCCTACAACCACTAGCCCCAATCCAAAGAAAATGCAATTGCCTGCTCAATCGCAACCAAATCCAAATAGCAAGCAACAACAATAGCCAATGTATACTACTGATACACAACAGTGTCCTGCTTACGCTCTAGAGATATCTTACATACATCTGAGGTCAGGTATTACTCTGCCTACACCTGAACATCCTATTATCATAGAAGTTGCAGACACTCCTGCAGCATCAGCACCTCTTCCAGAGGCTATATTGCAAAATACCACCCAATCAACTCAAAAATCCAGCAAAATTGATTATGAAACCTCAGTTGAACCTCATTTTCCACAAAGGCTCACAATAGAAAAAACAATATCCCAAGAGGAAATGCCTTTTGATATTCTTGAGTAGCTAAAAAATATGCATATCCAAATACCTCTGTTTCAAGCTATCAAAGACGTTCCTATTTATGGGAAAGCAATTAAGGATGCATGCCTTAAAAATCCTGGGAGGAAGAAGAAAGACCCTCAAATAGTTCATGTCATAAGGCAACTTGCGGATATCATGTTGGGGAAGGTATTTATACCCAAGTATTCAGACCCTGGAAGTCTAGTAGTTGACTTGATAATTAATGGACAATCTGTTAAAAATGATTTAGTTGATTTGGGGGTAGCCATTAATGTGATGACCAAAGATACAATGCACAGACTAAGTATAGAAGGCTTCAGAACAGCACCAACAATATTATAACTTGTTGATAGTTCAACAGTCACTCCAGATGGTCTTGTAGAAGATGTGGTAGTTACCCTAGACTCATGGGAATAACCTGCTGATTTTCTCATCTTATCACCAAAAGTAAACTTTGCTAGCTATCCAGTAATCCTGAGGAGACCTTGGTTAGCCACCACTGATGCAAAAATTAATTGCAGATCAGGGAGTATGACAATTTCAAATGGCCAGGCAATAAAGAAAATAGCACTCTATCCTCCTACCCAGCCTCAGCCAGATTTGAAGGATCCCATTTGGCCAGAACTAGGAGATGAGGAAGAAGAGGTCAATTCTGTTGCTCAGCTTATGATAATGCATAGACAATATTTTTTGAAAATGTAAGAGGAAGATGATGTAATACAAAGTATTCTTACCAATGAGTGTATAGCAGCAAAAGATGTTTCTGAAAGTGTTATTCTGCAACTATGTACCTATGAAGACTGTGTCTTTCCAGCAAGCCCTGAAATAATTAGCCAATTGTTACCATGTGAAATAGCTATAAACCTAGTACCTGAGATTTCAATGGTAGAGCTAACACCTACTGTGGAAATTTCCCCTGGTCATAATCTCCATGTAAACAACAAGTTGCTACCTCAACAAATGGAACTGTTAACTAAACTATTGTGTAAGCATGAGAAAGACTTTGCTTGGAATTATGGAGACATGCTAGGATTGAACCTCAAGCTTTATACCCATAGGATCTACATTAATGATGGCAGCTTACCACTACACCAACCTCAACGAAGGATAAATCTAGCATTGAGAGAGATAGTCAAAAGTGAATTTCAAAAATTACAAGATGTTGGTTTCATCTATCCAATCTCTGATAGCAAGTGGGCATCACCGTTAGTCATTGTACCTAAGAAAGGGGGGAAATGGAGAATATGTGTGGATTACAAAGAGTTGAATAATGACACAAAGAAGGATCATTTTCCTTTACCCTTTATTGATCAATTCCTGGACACTCTGGCTGGTAAGAAATATTTCTCCTTTCTGGATGGATGCAGTGGTTACAACCAGATTAGCATTGCTCCAGAAGATCAGGAGAAGACTATATTCGCATGCCCCTAGGGTACATATTCCTATTCTATATTACCATTTGGCCTATGCAATGCACCAGCTACTTTCCAGAGAGCTGTAATCAACATTTTTGGTGATATATCACATGATTGTATGGAGATATATATGGACAACTTTACTACATTTGGAGTCACCTTTGAGGAAGCCCTGAAGAATTTGGAAACAGTGCTAATCAGATGTCAGGAACAGAATTTGTCTCTCAATAGTGACAAATGTTTCATGATGATGCAAGAAGGCATAGTGCTGGGACATTTTATATCTGAAGCTGGAATCCAGGTAGATCCTGCGAAAATAGAGGTAATTCTAAAATTGCCTATTCCTATAAAGTAGAAAGATGTTAGGTCTTTCCTAGGACATGTTGACTACTTTAGAAGGTTTATCCAAAATTTTAGTCAAATAGCTAGTCCTTTGTATACTTTGCTTACTAAAGAGGCTGAATTTAACTGGACAAAAGAATGTGATGAATCCTTCCTGTAGCTTAAGAAACTGTTAACCACTGCACCCATACTTAGGGGTCCTGATTGGACTTTGTCATTTCACATTCATATAGATGCTTCAGACTACACAATAGGTGTTGTCCTAGGACAAAAGTATAGTAACCTGGAAAATGCAATTTACTACATTAGCAAAAGCCTCCATGGACCAGAGTTAAACTACATAGTGAC
Source organism: Thuja plicata (assembly GCA_018584345.1). Classification (NCBI taxonomy): domain Eukaryota; kingdom Viridiplantae; phylum Streptophyta; class Pinopsida; order Cupressales; family Cupressaceae; genus Thuja; species Thuja plicata. Next base: position 252,454 of record MU228091.1, on the reverse strand, counting down.
AGAGAAAGAATTACTAGCAGTAGTATATTCCTTGAAAAAAATTTGTCATTACATAACTGGCTATCCTATTTTTGTTCATACTGACCATGCAGCAATAAAATATCTCATGAACAAACCTGCTATCATAGGCAAGTTATCAAGATGGCTTCTTCTTTTGCGGGAATTTGACATTACTATAGTTGACAAGCCTAGCAAGGCAAATGTAGTATTTGATTAGCTATCAAGAGTCCACCATACAAAACAAGATACTACTTTGATAGATGATGCATTTCTAGATGAGCATTTGTTTCATATTGTTGTCCAAAGTCTATGGTATGCTGACATAGCTAATTACCTTGTAGCTAACAAAGTTCCAACAGATTTTTCTTGCAAAGAAAGAAGACTACTGGTTGAAAAAAGTTTTACTTTCTCTTGGATTGATAACATGTTGTTTTACAGTGGACCTGATCAAGTAATGTGCAGATGTGTGAGAGAAGATGAGACATGTGACATTCTCCATGCCTATCATGATGAACCATGTGGGAGACACTTTGTAGCAAAAATAATAGCCCAAAAGATTTTAACAACCGGATATTATTGGCCTACACTTCACAAGGATGCAGCCAGCTATACAAGAAAATGTGACAAATGTCAAAGAATGGGCCGACCAACTAAGTCTGATGAAATGCCATTAAATCCACAAGTGGTGGTCACTCCATTTGAAAAATGGGGTATGGAATTCATTTTTCCAATAGACCCTCCATCCAATGGGAAGTCTTACGTCCTGGTGTGCACTGATTGTTTGACCAAATGGGTCGAAGTAAAAGCTATGAAACATGCCCGAGACCATAAAGTTGCAGAATTTTTGTATGATGAGATTTTCACAAGATATGGAGTACTGAGAGAACTTGTAACTGACCAAGGTGCCCAATTCACTTCCAATTTAATAACAGAGCTCATGAAAGAATATAATATCAGACATAGAAAGTCCAACCCTTATCAGCCTCAAGCCAATGGACAAGCTAAAGTTACAAATCAGGAAATAGAAGCCATCTTAACAAAGATAGTTCATCTGCATCAACGGGACTAGAGAAGCCGACTATCAGAAGTCGTCTGGGCATATAGAAAAACTTGGAAGACCACTATAGGATTCACTCCATTTGAAATATTGAATGGAAAAATAGCTATGCTACCAGTTGAATTTGAACACAAAACACTGAGGACAACACTGCAGTTAAATATTGATCTTCCTACAACACAGAAGGAACGATTACTGCATCTCAATTCCCTGGATGAAATGTGTAAATCTGCATTGGAGAGAACTGAACTAGTCCAAAAACAAAGGAAGAAATGGCATGACTCTCATATCAAGAGAAAACAATTTCAAGTTAGAGGCTAGGCATTGTTGTATGATTCAAGATTCAAAGAAATACCAGGCAAGTTGCAGACAAGATGGCTGGGGCCATATGAAATAAGCCATGTTTTCACCGATGGAGCCATCTAGTTGACCACAATTAATTTGGTACACTTCAAGCTTCTAGTCAATGGACATCGAGTAAAGTTGTATCACCAACCCCAAACAAAAGAAGACTTCCTGCAGCAATTCAAACAACAAAAATTAAATGAGCAATAGGTAACACTTCCTGCAACAAAGGGTGCGAACCTTCTTCATGCAGCTCTTCAGTAAAAATCCATCGAGCATGTCCATAATAAACACTTCGTGTTTACATGAATTATATTCCTCCATTCACTTTCTATTTCTTCTTTCCAACTCATCTCATTTCTTTAATCTACCACCCACCCACCTTCCACGTCATCATCATTTTTCCTTTAAAAGCTTTCAATAAGCAGTCGGGTACGCTAATGTAAGCCACCGCAAATTTTGTACCACTCTCACCACCTTTTCTAGCATATGCAAAGATCGAATGATAGGTACGTGCTTTTCAATTTTTTCCATTTTTAGCGCATAGATTTCGATAATTATATCTAATACTGCAATACATATATCATTATGGCATTATGCCAGTTCCATCCCTCGTGCCACATCTGCTAAGTGTGGAAACTTGTTAATGTTAAGTAGGGGGGAGGGAAGTATATTAATTCCAAACTATCATTTCTATTTATGCATGAAAGATTTTATGTCACCTCAAATCTGTACTTAGGCTTGCCTCATTAAAGTTCTAAGTGTTATATCGCACAACTGTTGTACTTTTATTCCTGAATCCTCTATGATTGTCAAACTTGATGTGACTTATAATTAAGTTAAGTGACAACCCACAGTAAAGATTATAATCTCTCCTATTTTAATTCATCACCATTGTTCATGCCAAGAAAAATAGAGAAATTTAGGAGAAAGCTCATAGTCCTTTGTTAAAAAAATGGGTAGTCTGAAATTCAAATAAGGAATAAGGCATCTACCTACTACTGAGAAGATAGATTGAAATTAGCAAAGCATAGATGGGAGGCTAGTTATAGAGACACAATCTAGTAGCACATGGTGTGTTACTCTCAGATTTTGAAGCGGACAGAAGATTCAATGCATGCGGCTAGTTAGGGTATTTCCTAAGGTTAAAAGAATTTGATGAGGACTTGGCAGTGGAATTTGTGAGTACATTTGAAGAAGGTCAGGAAATTGTGTGGGGACTAATAATGGTCACGATAGAGGATTGGATTGCATAAGTTACTAGATTACCAATGGTTAGAGAACATTACCCTAATGTTCATGATGCTAGATCAACAAGGGCTCATTTCACCCTACCAGGTGATCCTCCTTTGGAGATTACCAAACAGGGTTGCAAGAGAATGTCTATCCCTCCACTGTATAATGAGTTGGCCACACATGTTATCAGGTATTTCACATGTGAAGGGAGATTTTCCAATTTACATGCACATCATTTCAAATTACTGAGTTATGTGAGGCATAATCTTACAGTAAATGTTCCAAATTTTTTATATAACATGCTATGCATTAGTGCTGAAGAGACCCAAAAAGGGAATGCAAATTTTGTCACCCACCATGCCCTAATTAAACTGTTAATAGAAATATCTCTTAGGGATGCCTCTCCCATGGCATGGTCAGAGTTTTTCCAGCGCAAAACCCTACAACCACAGGTTAACCCTAATGAGAAAATTGGTCATGATAATGTAATACCAACTGACCTAGCCGTTGAAAAAGATACCCAAGGGGCAGAAACCATAAATCTTCAAGGAAATGTGCCCTTACCTACTCATGAGAGAAATGTACCTACTTCTTCCCAAACCAAAGGAAAATGAAAATTAGAGGAAGAACCTCCAGTTCCTGCAGCCAAACCACAAATCCCTACTTCTTTGAAGGGGAAGAAATGGAAGCCGGTTCCTACAGCAGAGAAGCCGAAGAAGACAACTAAATAAAAGGCTGTAGAAATTGTGGAGACACCTGTGTGAAGGAGTCCTAGAATGAGAGGATATCTCCCTAGGGCATCCTCCATAAGCCAACCCTCTTCTCCTTTGCAATCTGATGAATAGCCCAATGTGAAAATAATTCCAGACGATTCCCCAATTCAGTCTGCAGTTCCATACTTTCCTCTGCACTCCGCAAAAACTTATGAAGCTGAACCTAGTGTTTTTCAAAATAGTTCCCAGGAAATCCATCAGGACTTTCCAGTCATTAATGAGGAAAGTGCCTCAGTAATCCATCAGTCAGACTATGCAGAAACTACCTTAGTGCCCTACAAAAGAACTTGGTTAGTAAGTTTCTTAGAGCAGTCTTGGAAGGAACAGAGGAGGCAAAGAAATCAGGCAGAAGATTGTGGCCCGATCACATTGCAAACACTTCTCTTTGGATTTCATAATAATTATATGTTAACAACAACTCTATGGAGAGAAGAAAAGAAGAAACTAAAGAAGTTCATAACAGAGCAAGAGGAAGAAATTACATAATTGAAAGAACAACTGGCAAAAAAAAAAAAAAAATGGATCATGCTCTCAAATTGGCTTATTAGATCATTGTGTGTAGGCCACCCCCTAGGGTCTATACCATCTATTTGAAACAATAGTTCCTCTTGTTCCAGCTAATGATGACCATCAAAGATATTGATTCTGAGTTCAAGTTAGACCAAGAATTTTATGGTCTTTATCAAACTCTTCCCTCATGACAACAAAATCTACTTTGTGAACTATACATGCATAACTTCATTATCCCAGTTGAGACTAAGTGGAATCCTCTACTCTACATAGGGGATATCCACCTAAGGGCATTAATGTCCTGGATGCACAATGAAGCCAACTATGATAGACAGTTGGAAAATTATAGGGAACAGGAGAAAATAGAGCCATTACCATTAAGAGCAGAGAGCAACAAGCCAGCTACACTCTTTGAGAGATTGGCTCAATTTGACTTATGGAAAAATTAAGGAAGACACAAGGGACAAAATTTTTAGGATCAAAACAGATTTTTATGCAGAGTATGATAGTTTATCTTACTTTGTCTTTCAAAGAGCCCTGGCCAAAGCTAGAAGCAGATGGGGTAGGTTATCTGAGATATTGAAGGGATCAGAACCACACAGTCCTATCAACCTCCAAGCAGCTATCCAAAGAGTGCCAAAATACATACAGTTGGGAAGGCAAACTACATAGGAACTATGGTTTCCACTCACCATGCAGCCACCTATGCTCCTCTGGCCCCTATATGACATCAACACTGACAGACTGGATCGACTTCAAGAAGATCATAGAGTGGGTGTCTGGGAGAGAACAAGGGGGTTCTATTACACCTTTAAAATCCAAAGGAGAGGAAGAACAGAGGTTGGAGATTTTAGAGCAATTACCAGAAGATGTAATGCTTGAGGACAAGCATTTAGCTTGCCAAGAGGCAAATGATGAGCCTATTTTACTATCTTTATTATATTAATCCTTGCACTCTGTTTTCAAGTATTATCAGAATAGTTGTGAACTTTTAGTCAGTTGAAATTTTGTTAAGTACAAAAACAACCATTAAGCCATGGGTGGAATAGATATGTCATATTACGCCAATATTATATATATGTTGCAGTATTTCATATAATAATCAAAATGTGTGTTCTAACATATGGATTAATTTGATAAGATACATGCATGAATGTCTTTTGTATATTAACTAATCTTGCCAAGAAGTAGGAGTCACTAGGAGTGGTCAACAGCATTGAAGGAGGACGTAAAGACCAGCTTCAAGCGGATAAGCCATCATGGCATCAGAAGACACGGCTGCTAAAAATTAGGAGCCATTGTTTCAGAGATGCATAAATGTAGCTCTGCTATATTCCCTTCATATTACCAGCATGTTGACTTGGTCACCCAGACTTCATTGTGCACGTCGTGGGCCGTTGCACTTCCTGTTCTCTTTCTTTGGCATGGTTTTAGTTAGTTAGTTCCTTTTTTGTTTTGGAATAAATAAGTCAATCCTCTATTTATAGGGAGGAGACTATTTTTTTGTAAGTTTGGATTTTTGAAGGGAATACAATGTTCTGATTGTATCTTGCACAACAAGTTCATTTTTAGTTTCATGTCTTATTCTCATGTAATCAGTTTTGAAAGATAATGAAATAACTCTTGGTTCATATTATATGTTCATAGATTAGTAGAAGCCAACCAAGGGGGCCCACTTGGTAGGTGGATTAGAGTAGAAGTAGAATAGATTTACTTTCTACATTTCCAGTATTCTGGATATAAGATTACAGTTTCTTCCTGCAGCATTATACTTCGTGAATGTTCCTCCAACACCTGCAAGGATAGCTATAGTGTATGCTCTAGGTTGAAAGAATAGATATAAGTAGAGTTTGCAAGTTGTAGCATTCATTTTAGTAAGGACTAAGTGTGTTTCCCTTCTTGCAGCCCTTGTATAGATTCCTTTCATGTATTTTACTTTCCTGTAGCATAGGTAGAATGGCTCCTTAAGGAACTTAGTGCACATACTGTGTCGTACCATTTCAAGTATACGTTCCTGGGTTGACAAACTAAATGCACCTCATGGTGGGAGAAGTGATCCTTAGATTGAATAAACTATTCCTAAGAGAGGCTTTGGGCACGATTACTAAGCACCTATTGTGAGGCGGTTCAATTACCTCCCTCTAAAGAGAAAGATCTCATGTATTAAAAGACAACCACTTTTGAGCATTGGGGGTCCTTATCAGATGAGCACATGGAATATAATGTCCTTGATTGGTTCTACAACAAAGAAGAAGAAAAAACTGTGACATTCCCTGAAGAAAAGTATATCAAGGCTACTCCCATTGTTGAAAGCATGGGATATCATGGTACTGGTCTTGGCACTAATGAAACTGGTAAGAAGAAAATTTTCATGAAAAATCCTTATCCTCAAGGACACATACTGGGCTCTATAGAAACTAAGACTAACTTCACCAAGGACAATTATTTAGCCACATTAGATTCAGACACTGAAGAAGAGTTTTTTGAAATCCCTTTCCAAGACATTGAAGATGACCTTAATGAATTTACTCACATTCTCGATATCACACAAGCTGACCTTTCATCCCCTCTCCTTCCCCTTACAAACCCTAAACTAATTGACTAAGATCAGCAATATTCACTACCAACTTTAGACATTTGTGATTCGGATGCGACAGTATTAGCTCTCTTTGGTCTTAAGAATCTCTGAGAGTACGAACATCAAATCTACTATAGTGAGCAAGCCTACTTCGGTAGCCAAGTCAACTCTCTTAGTAACAAAAATGAAAATAAAAATAAAAATAATGAATCATCCCCTGGTGAAAACCTCTCACAGGCACCTTTGGATGAAGAAAAAGACAAAAGAAAGGACGCATCCCCTAGTGAAAACCTTTCTGAGGAACTAGAGGAGGGATAATTTGACCTGTTGTTTTTATCATCAGAATTAGAGGTATCTTCTATGATCATTGAAGATATTGTCCCTATCAATCTTGGTACTGAAGAGAATCCACAAATCACCTACATTGCAGTATCCCTTAATGAGCAAGAAAATAAAGACATGAAAACATTCCTTCATAAACATAAAATCAACTTTGCTTGGACCTACAAGGACATGCCTGGGATAGATAAAGATCTTGCCATGCACCATCTTGCTGTGGATCCCAATGTGAAACCTGTTAAAAAAAAAGTTTGCAAGATGCATTCGCAAGTAGCATTGCTAGTCAAAGTAGAGCTTCAAAAAATGTTGGATGCTGAAGTAATCCAACCTATCAAATATCCTGAATGGGTCTCCAATATTGTACCAGCAGGAAATCCTGTTGGGGGCATTTGCATTTGCATAGACTTTAGAGACCTGAATCTTGCATGTCCTAAGGATAATTTTCCACTTCCCAATATTGACATTATAGTGGATTTGACTGCTGGACACGAGATGTTGTTCCTCATGGATTGCTTCTTCGGTTAAAATTAGATTAGGATAGCACTAGAAGATCAACACAAAACTACATTCACAACACCTTGGGGTACCTTATGTTATCAGGTGATGCCCTTTGGTCTTAAGAATGTTGGAGCCACATATCAGCAAGAAATTACTACTATCTTTTATGACCTCTTACATGTCATCATGGAAGACTATGTAGATGATCTTTTTGGGAAAATCCAAGACATGTGAATCAAACATTCCTATATTCATTACAATTTTTGAGCGATTGGAGAAATACAAGCTTTAGCTAAATCCTAAGAAGTGTGTCTTTGGAGTACAATCTGGTAAGTTGTTGGGATACATTATGTCATGATGCAGAATAGAAGTGGATCCAAAGAAAGTCAAACCTGTCCTAGAGATGCCACCGCCTAAAACATTGAAGCAGTTGTGTAGCCTACAAGGAAAACTTTAGTCCATCAAGAGGTCCATGTCACAGCTCGCAGATAAAACACACCCCTTTACACATATCCTACGCAAGAATTCCAAATTCTAGTGGGATTGCTTATGTCAAACAACATTTGAGAAGCTTCAGGGATATCTTGCTAGTCCACCCATGCTAGTGCCACCTATTTTTGGCCGCCCTCTGATTTTGTACATATCAACTACAAAGGTTGCGTTGGGAGCCCTTTTGGCATAGTTAGATTATACTGGAAAAGAATGAGCAATCTATTATCTTAGTAGGACACTTGTTGGTTATGAGTTAAATTATTCCCTCATTGAGAAAGTATATTTGGTTGTTGTAAAAGGACAAGTTATTGCAGATCAGTTAGCTGAAGCACCTGTTGATGGCAAACATCCACTAATCAGAGATTTTCTAGATGAATCAATCCTCAATGTTTCCCTGAGTACCTCATGGAAAATTTATTTTGATGGACCCTTTACTCGGAAAGGATCGGGAGTAGGAATCTTGTTTGTTACACCAAAAGGAGATCTCATCCCTAAGTCCTACAAAATTTCCTTGTACGAACAATATTGTAGAATATGAAGCCCTTGTACTTGGAATCTGTCAGACCATAAAATGGAAGATTCTCATTTTGTTGGTATTAGGTGATTCACAATTTTTATCAAGCAATTTCTGGATGAATATCAAACAAAGAATGAAAAGCTCCTTCACTATTGCTGCATAGTGGAGGATCTTAAACAACATTTCACTGACTTATTTTTCCAGCAAATCCCTCACATGAACAACAATTTAGATGATGCAATGGCTACCATTGGATATATGATTATCATGCCAGAACATAGTACACGGTGTGAGTTTCACGTTGAGAATCTTATGGTCCATGCCTATGGCCAACCAAACTCTGAAATAGTGTGTGAAATTGCTGATCCTAATTCATCGTGGTATCAAGAAATCTATTCCTACCTTAATGAGGGAAATACCCCACTTGCCTTAACACCCAATCAATGTAAAACCTTCATTCATCACGCTTCCTGTTACACAATCTTTGGTGATACCCTATTACAAAAGCATTTTGATGGGACTCTTCTAAGGTGTCTAAATTTTGATGAAGCACAAACATCCTTGGAGGAGGTACATCAAGGAATCTATGAGGCTCATTCTAGTGGACTCGCTTTGGCCATGAAATTGCTATGTATCAGATACTATTGGCCTACTATGGAGCAGGACACCTTCAACTATGTGAATAAATGTGTTCCTTGTCAACAACATGGTGATTTGATACACGCTCCCTCCCAATCCCTTCAACCTACCATCACCCCTTGACCCTTTTCCCGTTGGGACCTAGACCTTGTTGGCTAGATTTTCCCAAATTCTTCCAGTGGCCATAAATACATCCTTTCCACCATCAAATACTTTACTAAGTGGGTCAAAGTTGTTCCTCTTACCTACACTACTAGAAAACAGATCTTGAAGTTCATTTTAAACTACCTTATATGTCACTATGGAATTCCTCAGAACATCATTACTGATAATGGAGGACCTTTTAAAAATAAGGATGTCATAAAGTTGTGTAGAAAATTTAGCATTACCCATCATACCTCTTCCAAGTATTTCCCACAAGGTAACGGTCAAGCAGAGGCTATGAATAAAACTATCCTCAAGAAAATAATTGATGAAGCTGGTCGTGATTGGCACCTTCGCCTTGATCCCACCCTTTTAGCCTACAACAATTCCATTCAAATCCCCATTGGATCCACTCCATTTACCCTTGTCTATGGTATTGGGGCTGTTCTACCCATTGAAATTGAGCTCCCTTCCCTCAGAATTTCTCTCAAGAATATGTTGTCTGAGGAAGAATATAGAGTTGCTCACTTGCAAGAGCTAGTACTCCTTGATGAGAGAGGCCCTAGTTCCCTAAACAATCTCAACGTGTATCAAAATTGCCTTCACCTTTAGTTCAACAAAAGGATCAAACCTCATTAGTTTGAGGTTGGTGATCTCATCCTGCAGCACAATATGAAGAACCTCCAAAACTGTGACAAGAAAGGAAAATTCGAGCCTAACTGGTTAGGGTCATTCATAGTCATAGCAAAGTTTAGGTCTAGTGCCTATCAGATTACCACTCCCAAAGGAGATCTGATTCCTGATCTTGTAAATATCTTGCATCTCAAGCACTTCTATGCTTGATCCTTCAACAACCTATGTACAACAGAAAGCAATAAAAAATAAATAAATAAATAAAATCATCAAAAAAAAATAGAGAAAGAGAAATAAATTCGTCCATCTATGAAAACCACTTTGGTGGCGCAATGGATAAATACCATGGTGAAAACCTATCTCAGGCACCATGTGTAGTCAGATCCACCACCTGTCCTCCAACACCCAATGCCATAATAAGGTTTGCTACCCATATTTGTGCAGGTAGTCCCCTAACCATTGTTCACTTCTACAATAAAATTGCATTCCTGCACGACTGAGCTTACCCCATCAACACTGAGTTTTATTCCAGACATAGTGATCGCAATAATTTTTCACCAAATCAGCAAATAGATTGACTTTCTTAGTTTCATTCTATCCACAAGCAATTTCCAGTGACTTCTAGTTTCAATCAATCTTTTTCCCATTAGGATGCATCCTTCCGGTGTCGACTCTTCTATGAATCCTCACATCAAATTTGTTCATGGAAAGAACTATTGGACTGAATGACCGCTTGGTCAGGATGCCTTTTTGTTGATTTTATCTTGTGTTTCAATGTGTCCTTCTCATGACAGCCTTGATCTTTCATATCTTGGTTCATTATGGTGATTACCTATTGAGATATGTGTCGTTTGTGGTATGATCTATTTTTTAGTGCATTTATGTTTGATTATCAGGTATGACTATGTATACCTCACTAGGGGCAAGATTCTGTGTATTCCAAATCCTCAATAAAGATTTGGGTACACTATGTCTCCTCATGAGTAACATTTCATAGGTTCTATCATTTCTCAATATCTGGCATTCTTGTTCCTAGAAACCTTTTTGTCTGAGAGTCTAGTCCACACAAAGGAACCTTGTCACTTGTGTTTTCTAACACATGGTGCATACCTCCTCTTGCAAAATCAAACTAGGGTGTGCTCTCCAACATTAATATAGTATAAATCCCACTATCATCATGTAGTTAGGATTGCATTTTAGTTTGGTCATTTTGCATTTTGCATGTTTCTCTTGGAAAGGTTTCTATTTATTCCCTATATCTAGTCACCTAAGTGATTCTATTATACCTATTTGATACACACAAAAACATTGTCCTCATATGTTCCATTTTGCATTGCATTCATCTAGTTATTGCATTCATTCATTTCATTGAATTGCATTATTAGTTACATTCATTAGGTTAATTTGTTAATCATTATCCATTCATTCCATTCATTAATCAATAATCATTATAGTTTTATTGTTAATTAATTAATCATTAATCATTATAGTTACATTGTTAATCCATTACGTCCATTTATTAATCAGTAATCACTATAGTTGCATTATTAATTCATTCATCATTAATCATTATAGTTGCATTGTTAATCCATTAAGTCCATTCATTAGTCATTAATCATTAACGTTAATTACACATTTACTCATTACTCATTATTCATTTATATATCATCACATTGCATCAATACACATAATATACATCCATCTATAAGCATTACACATATATCATTAAACATCACATGCATCTCATCCCTGCATCACAAATAGGTTAGCATAATCATATAAATTCATCTCATACTACATAAACATCATATACATATAGAATCATAACACATCATATCCATCATGCATAAATATCACATAGAATCATATCACAACATAAAGTAGATCACCACCATAAAAGTCCATGTATATATAATGTTTATCATACATCAGTGTCTCATAATATCATACAAAATGTGTATCAAAAATGGTCTGAGAGAGAGGCTGTGATGACCCTTTACCCCTGCTAGAATTGGGTGGTAACCCCACTGATCCCTGAGAATCCCGACCTGTACTTTGGGATACAAACCTCTCCGAGTACACTAGCTCCCGCTCTCCCTCTGGCATGACACTTTGATATAATCCCATGTAGTATGCGGGCTCTCATCCTCTCCTTTCAGCCTCCCTCTATGTTGCAAACGCATCTACTAGCACCTGTCCCAGACCTTTGATTGTACCTTCCTAGTGAGCTATACCCCACTTTTCCTTATAACCCTTTGCCCATCTTTGCATAGCATCTTGCTATGCTTTCAAAGCTTCTATTTGTGCTGACATGGCTTCCAGCTCCTCTCCTGCCCCCTCCTCCTCTCCACCCATTCAAAACTCTATGTTGTCTATCTAGGCTTGTAACAAATCTTGGGCTCTGTGCACACCATCTGCGTAGGCAGTCTCTCCGATCAAAGCCCCCTATACTCAGGCCAACCCCATCTATAAACTAATCATTAAGGCTTGAGAGATGGCTTACATTCCCTATATTCTAAGGAGCTCTTCCTATGTTCTACTCTCAATTGCCTGAGATGTGTCCAATAGTCCCTGCACTCTCCCAAGCTCAGTTCATAGATTTTCCCACTCTACCACTACCATATCAGACATCTCCTATGAAATAGGGCCTACTGGTGGCCCCTGTGGCATCTCCCATGTCCTTGTGACCCTTATAGCCCCTATATTTATGGCCTATATGACCCTTGTCCCTGTATATCTGGTATCACTGGTGGTTGCCTACCTGCAGGTACGTGTACATGTCCACGTCATCTCTTGACAATGGTCCTTGGCCAAACTCTCCTCCCCCCAGCCCCTCCTCCATCTCCTCCCTCATCATTGTCATCACCATCTTGTCCTCCTCCCTCCTCTCCCTCCCTAGGCTACTCATCTACCTGTACCATTCTAAGAATAGTCAATATAATAGGCTTGTGAGTCGCCCACCATTGTGCATATGTCATCACTACTCCTACGTCCTATCGTGACTCTTGTGCTCTGACCCATGTCACCCCTGTCATGCCCATCCATGATCCCTGAGCTCCATGTATGTCAACTCCAATCCCCTAGATACTTCCCACCTCACGAGTCACCAAAGGATGAGGAAATCCATCCATAAGGGCCTCCTAAACCCATCCCATTTGCCTCCATACCCTCAAAGGCATGTACCTGCATATAACATAGGATGTGAATCCTATCAGCCAATAGTCAGTTTGTACAAATCTCAAATAGTAGGAGTCATAATGATCATCCTCCACATATCCATTCCCATCCTACTATGGGACCTGATGGCCCCATGACTCACATCCTGCATATGGCACCCACTAGATGTCACCCATCTCATATAGGGTCCTACGCCAATACCCAATCGAGTCTGTAGACTCGTAACTATAGGCGGCCTATACCAGTATGCAAATGGATCATAAGCATCTCTGGTCTCCTGAGTGTGAATAGGGTGTATGACAACTATATGCTCCCATGCCCACACCAGTAATAGAGTACAACCTGGTCCTAATGCCCTACCCTTACGGTAGGCACACATGTGAAGATCATAATAAATTTGTCCCAAGATGGTATATTCCCAGTAATACTTCTCTCCATCCTCCATCATGTTGCTCAGAAATCATGCCTAGCCAATAGGGAATCCCTTCCCTGCATGATCTGGCATCATCCGTCCTCCTATCAACCCTACTAGATATAATGCCAACTGTCGTAACTGTGGTTGTTCCGCCATCACCTTGTCCACAACATCCACTATTGTGTAGTGGGAATGTCTGGGTATGCCCTCCCAAAGGTCATCTCCATATGTGGCTCTAACCCCTCTAAGCAATACTGGGGAATAAGTCCCTGAATCGACACTCTATAGATCCTCCACACATCGTACAACATGATAGTCGCTTCCCCTGTGGGGAAGTGAAAGCTAGAGGTGGTACTATGCCACCTCTCAATCAGCCCCAACATCAATGCATTATGCGCTCTCAAGTGGCGCTAGAGATGAACATGCTCCAGGCCACACAAGGTGACCACTCCCCACTCCTTAGTCATCAACTCATATGCTAATGCCATCTTCACTAGATAGCTCTCCCTAGCCCTGAAATAAATTTCCCCCTCCTGCATCCACCAAATACCCATGTCAGATATCATATAGCTTTCTTTCTTGATCTAGGGCATCAAAAATTGCCCCCGGATCCCTTTTCATATATTTCGGGGTCAATCAGCGAATACACCTATTTACCCACACAAATGGCGGTTCTTTGCATTCATCAATCTATGGAGATGGTGGTTTAGGTTCCCGCCTCTTTTCACACAGGCAACGAACCTACTTCATCATCTCTGCCCCCTTTTTTGTCTACCCCTACCCTCGCATATGGTGATCGTGTGATCTTCATCTACGCAGATGACAATCGCCAATCAGTCGTCTGTGAAGACGATGATTTGTCGATCACCATCTACATAGACAACAGTCAGACAACCAATGTCTCCATTGCGGGCCTGTTTGGATCACTTTTTGGGTACCATAAATGCAAAATTGAAAATTAAATGCATAAATGATAGAGAGGTCTTCAACTACTCATCGGCGGTCCTGCATTTTCATATCGTTGATGTGTCCTAACCGGCTCTCCATGTTGCACACGCTCTCAAATAGCCACCATCTCTTCTCTCTTCTTCCATCTTTTTGCTCTCCATGAATGAAAATGACTTCTCTTTGGGCCCCGGGGGACTATTTATAGTCCCTTGGGACCCATTTCTTCTATCCTTCTCCTTGTTTCCTGTCTTGGTCCCCCTTTTTTCCTCCATTTCTTTTGGACACACCACAATTGTTTTTTCCCCCTCTCCCTTCATTTTTTGAGAAAATTTTATTAATTTTTTTTATTTTTTCCTATTATTTTCTCGAGGAGGCACACTTCTCTACCCTCGTCGCCTTAGGTTTTCCTGGCCTTTCTGGGGCATCTTATTTTCTTTTCTTTGACGTGATGTCACTTTCGACGCCGCATCAAAGAGGGGCAAAATGTAGACGTCCAAAATCGTCCTTATATTAATTTAATTAATATTCCCATAACATTATAGTTAATTTTAATTAATTATATTTTTTATATTCTTCTATTTATTTAATTAATTAATTTAATTAAATATGATTCATCTTCATAGTATTTAAATATTATTCCCCCTTTAATGTATTAAATCGCATTTATATACATTTCCCTCATTACTCCCTTCTAAATAAATTTATAATTTATTTATTCATCCACATGACTTAATTCTACTAAACCACAATTAATCTAAATCTAATTTGGATTAAACTAATTTGAACCTAGATCCTTCCCTACCTCATATCACTCTCACCAAATAGACCTACTCACTAATTAACTAAGGTTAATTAGACTAATTTGATTCCTACACATATTAGTCCTAATTATTTGCTCACACATGTGTGAGCAAATTTCTAAATTTGACTTTTCTAATTTATTCTAATTTGGAACCAATAAGGTTTCTTACAACCTTGATGACACTTTCTAAAAGTGTTTCATTGGACTAAAACTCTTACACCTCTTACAAGATCCTTCACATGTGTACTTTAAGTACACCTTGACCCATCACATCACAAGTTGCTCACACATGTGTGAGAAAACTTGGCCTCTTGCATGACTTATGTGTCCCTCGTGTGGCACCTATGTGGATGTCATATGTTCTCCACCTCATTCAAGCCCCCTTCTTCCTTCCAAAAATCTATAAATAGAGGCTCTTGCCAAGAGCAAATTATCTCCATTTTATGCATTGTTATCATGCTAGTTTAGTTTTTGAATTCTTATCTCATATTCATGTTTCCATGTTTTTTAATTCATTTGCAAATCTAGATATCACATCTTAGGGTTAATGGTGAATGAATCTTAGTTTCTTGCATACCATCTTAGTTTAATCTTGCATTCCCAACCATGGTGAGAGCTTGAGACAAGTTCTCAATACTTGTTTCTTTAGTTATTCACTCTTTTAGTCATTTAAATTGCATTCATGATCATGGAGTGGGATTTATATATTGTGTTGGGAAAGCACACCCACATACATCTCTAAGAGAAAATCAACAAGTCTTGGTGCACTTGTTTGGCTCATCGGAGGTTGTGGTGTAAACTTTTTTTCCTTTTGAGTCTTTTACTTGAATATGCTAACATTTATTGAAACTAATGGCTAATATTTGTGTTTGCATATTTTAGTGATTGTTTTGGACAGGTAGGTTTTTATCACATACACATAGTAGTGGAGCTAAGTTTAGAATTTTTTAGGAATAAAACATCAGACTCTAAGCTAGTGCAATTTTGAGTCAGAATGGACATCCAGTGGCCTTCTTTTCAGAGAAGTTGAATGAATCCAAGAAAAAGTATTCTACATATGACCTAGAACTCTATGCCATGGTACAAGCCATCAATAAATGGTGACATTATCCGCTACCTAAAGAGTTTGTATTTTTCACCGATAATCATGTACTTAGTTTCCTTAATGGACAAGACAAATTGAACCAGAGACACCTCAAGTTGGTTGAAAACCTCCAAGCATACAGTTTTACCATCAAACACAAGAAGGGAATATCTAACAAAGTGGTAGATGCACTTATTAGAAGAGTGTTGACAATCCAAGAAGTACAAATCCAAAGTGTAGGGATAAGTGAACTCCAGGATCTCTACCAAGGTGATAAGGATTTTGGAGACATTTATGTTATTTGTACTAATTTTACTAGTGCCTTTCATGTTGCATGTTCATATTATATGGTACAGGATTCAAATGACACCTTCTTTTCATACTATAGTTCTTCATGAGGGAGAATATCATCAAGGAGAAGCACCAAGGTAGATTGGGAGGACATTTTGGAATAGAAAAAACTTTGGAACAGGTCAAATGATTTTACTATTGGCCAAAACTTCAAGTAGAGGTAAGGAATTTTATAGAACAATGTTTATTTTCCAGAGGGCTAAAGGCATTTCCAACAATGTAGGATTATTCCAAACATTGGTCATATCGCAAAGGCCATGGGAGTGTTTAAGTATGGACTTTGTCCTAGGATTGCCAAGGACACCAAGGGGTTTTGATAGTGTTTATATTGTAATAGATAAATTTAGCAAGATGTCACACTTTGTGCCTTGTAGAAGCACTAATGATGTCTCATATATAGCAGGCCTTTTCTTCAAAGAGATAGTGAGGATCCATGGTTTACCCCTCAACATAGTCAGTGATAGGGACACTAAGTTTGTGAGCCATTTTTGGAGAACCCTTTGGAAGAGACTTGGTACCCAATTGTCTTTTTCATCTGCATACTATCCCCAATCTGATGGTCAAACTAAAGTATTCAGCGGGTCACTAGGGAATTTATTAAGGTGCCTTACAAAACAACATAGACAAGCTTGGTATTTTATCATTGGGAAGGTAGAGTATGCATATAATGATTCAATGAATAGAAGTACATGAAGGATTCCGTTTGAAATTGTTTATGGTTTTCATCCCAGAAGTGTAATGTAATTGAGAGACATCGGTTCACTAGCTCCTAGAAGTGCACACAGGGATAAATTTGTAGAGAACATGAAAGAGATACATGTGCATGTAAGGAAGACACTGCAAATAAGTTCAGAGAAGTATAAATCTCAGTATGATAAGACCAAAAGTGATGTACAATTCAAGGTAGGTGACTTGGTTATGGCTTACTTGAGAAAGGAAAGATTACCTAAGAGGCAACCTAGTAAACTCCTAATGAAGAAGATAGGACCCCTTAAGGTTTTTCACAAATATAGAAATAATGCCCATGAAGTGGAATTTCCCCCTAAATTTGGAATTTCACCCATCTTCAATGTTAGTACTATACCCCTACAAAGGTACTCATCCAGACCAAAGTTCTGATGAAGTCACAGAAGCCAGTGAA
The DNA here is from genome assembly GCA_018584345.1 of Thuja plicata. Lineage (NCBI taxonomy): Eukaryota > Viridiplantae > Streptophyta > Pinopsida > Cupressales > Cupressaceae > Thuja > Thuja plicata. Next base: position 234,775 of record MU228091.1, on the reverse strand, counting down.
GCAAATTTGGTACAAGACTTACCTCATAGTCAACCTATGAAGTTGGAGAGTATCATTGATTCAAAATTCATTAAGAAGACAAGGAAATGATTCTACAACTTGGATATTTTGTGAATTGGGAAAGGTTACTAGAATCTGATGCTTTATGGATGACAGATTCAACAGTCTTGGAGCATGGTACAATTGTCCAAGACCTTCTAACTCAAGAGACTTGAGTTTTCTCCTACCCCAAGAGTATGGTGCAAGGGCACAAGTGGTTAATAAGCCACACTCTTGTTTTGTAATCCTTTAATGCAATCTAATCATGTCTTGTAAAGCCTTAAGTCCATCTAGTATAGTTTGGGGTTGGATGACCTTCAAGGTCCATCATTTTCTTTATGTATTGAAATAAGCAATAGGGCACTGCTATAAGTCCTAGTGTAGTCTTTCTTGGTAATGTAATATACAAGGTCTAGGAGGTCACATAAGATGTTTAGGGATAATTTTGAAGTGTTTCGTATAGGTGGGAATCTCATTGATTCCAAAATCATGCTCAAATTTGCAAAATTACAAAAGATGTAAAAGTTGCACTTTGCAACTTTTGTGAGAAAATTTTCCAAGATTGTGCTTGACGGTTCCATGGGTCATTTCAGGTGGTTGTAAATTCTCCAAGGGATTATAAAAGGCCTTGAAACTGATTTTCAGAGGTTGTTGATCATTAAGGAAAGAAAAGTTTAGTTTTGCTCTCCAATTACTGTGTTTTTCATGTTAATTTATTGTTTCAGAGTAGTGTACGGCTCCGTACGGATTGGTAGAAGAAATACAAAGGCATGGTGGTGTAATATGTTTTTTTAAATTTCATTTTATTTTTATTTGAAGTCTTGAAGTCTCCATAGATAGGAGTAGTGATAGTTTGATTCAAAATGGATTTGTAAATCCTGAATTTGAGCGTTTGCATGTAAAAGGCCCTAAATTCGAACATTCTTCAATGGGAGAATGATGAATATTTGGGGAATGTTATAATAGGTTGTATTTTAGTATATTTTTTAGGTGTTATGGTTTTGGAGGTAGAAACACCATTTTTCCCATGATACCCTAGGCTTGGCATGGAAAATGTGACAAGCCTAATGCGAGGAAATAGTGTATAGATTATACAAATGTAGGTGCATGGGTGTGATAAATGTGTAGGGAAGTAAGCTTAGAGGTCATACCAACCTAATCCAATTGTTGGTGAATCATTCCTAATCGACTGGTGAAGAGTTCTTGTAAGTTCTCTATCATAGACTGGTTCAAACCTAGGAAGACCTAATTTGGACACCTATGAGTTCACCTAACCAGTCAAGTAACCCGGAACCTATTTTGTAGTATTTCAAGAAGGGGGGTAAATGGTATCCAAAAATGGTAATATATGTTAGGGTTATGTGAAAATTTTGAGATATATCCCAGAAAAACTTATGAATTAGGCCTAATGCAATCAGGTCTCAATTAGGCTTAATGCAATTATTTAGGCTTGTCTCCTACAAGGTCGGATTGTGGAGTTCTTAGAGTATAATTAGAGGATATAGGAGAATGAAATATAGAGGAAAGAAGGTAAATCAAATCAACACATGGCCTCTTTCAATTCAATGAGAATATCCTAAGTGAAAGGGTTTGAGTGCTTGGTAGAGGAGGCAAAGGGAAAGGCTCTTGAAGAGGAAGATTGGATCTCCTAGGAAAGTGAGGATTTTTTAGGGAATAAATGCCTTAAAAGGAGCCCAAGGAAAAGTCCTTAAATACGTTGGGAATGTGGAGAAGTAGAAGCAAACAAAGAAAGATCCATTGGATGGTTCAAAGAGCCTAGAAGACCATTGAGGAAGAAAGTTTGAATCAACACCCTAGACCCTCTGCATCACTTATCGACCCTTTAAAAAAAAACTCGATCCCTTAGAACCACCTAAGATATTATTCATGGGGGATATGGTGTAAAATTCTTATTTCACCTTGTTTTATGAGTTTTATTATAACATACATAGGCTAATCTTGCTTAGGTAGTGAGCTAGTTAGAGAGGTAGTCATGTCTCAAATTTGATTTACATTCACCACTTGATTAATGCAATATATTAAATTGATTTACACTTTTCAATATTTGGTTGATTCATAATACTATTTTTTATTACAATTTTATTCACTTCATTTTCACGCCATTGGCTATGTGACAACCAAATTCTTGGTAAACTTTACAAGAAAAAAATTAATCTAATAATAAAGAAAATCTTATAACATTTTAACCATGGAGAATTAAAATTATGATATTTTGTTGGTCCTCTCTTGCTTTGTCTCATAAGAGGATGATATCATCTACCTTACATTAATTTTTTAAGACTTGTTGGTAAATAGATCTATCACTGCAAATTCACCTTTAAAATTGACCTTGTTTGCCCAAAGAGCTATGACAACGTTGCCAATAGTTGGAGAAATTTCAATTAGATCGCAGTCCTCCTAAGTATTTAAGAGGGGAACCTCCCACCTATGATGGGGGGTATTTGTAATTTTTGTGTACTTTTCACCTAAAAGTACAAAATGGATAACAAAAATCCCAATAGTAGACATATAAATACCATTTGAGATTCACAATGCATAATTTTTATATAGGGGATTTAAGCACATAATGCAATGATTAAAAAATAAGGATAATGAACCTTGACATATGAAAATGTAGGCTATTCCAACACTTTCACACCAAGATACCAATAAATGAATGTATTTTATCAAATCAATTACATAGGTTAGAAAGACCATTGGATTCCACCAATATAGTAAGAGATTACCAACTTAACATATAAAAAATTAGTAATAATAACTCATGAATGCATTCAAGACATACGACTAAATGCATTGTTCATTATCTCTTTGAAAATATACAAGTTAAAAAACTCTTTTGTGCATAGTGTAAAGCCAAAAGTTTCTTTGGAAATTTCACCATAGTTTCCCCTTTATAAGAGTCCCCCTTTACAATGCAAAAACCTTGTATTTATATGCTTTCCTAGAATAATTACCTAAGTAACTACTTATTATACCCACCAAAGTAATCACTTAAGATAACTACTTGGGTAACTACTTGGGTGATTTCTTCTGGCAACTACCCTTTTGAAAACAAGTTAGGATTTACCTAGCTTTTACAAACATAATGCCCAAAAGCTAACTTTAATTACAATAAGTGACATAAGTCACTTTTAAAAAAAAGATAGCTTGAATCCCATAACATTAATGATAAATCATGATACCAACTTTGTTGAAGTAGAAATGTGTCTTCTTGCAATCATGAGCAACTCGGTCTTTGAATAAATCTGCTACAACTATGACATTCTTGAAAGATGGCACATTTAAACCTTTTGTAAACAATGTCAATGATTGTATCCATGCATTCCTCTTTTGTAAGAAGTGTTTTGTAAAATCTCTCATTCTCATTTCATTCACCTTCCATGATGATTCCATCATCGATATGTATGCCAATTTTGTCTTCTTTTAATATACCATAGCACCTCTTCATGAACAATATATTCTTTAGAGGGATGGATTCCAACCATATCTACTAGACATGATTTCCTTTCACAAACTTACAATGGCGTGATTCTATCCTTATTTTATCTTCAAATATCAATAAAAATGATTATTAATAAGGGAATCACCAAATTTCTACCTAAATATGGGAACAAATCTCTTCTTAAGAACTGGAGACCCATCACTCTGTTGAATGTATCCTATATGATCACTACTTGTGGTCAAATGAAAAATGAAATAGAAAACAACACTCAGTCAAGTGGAAATGGTGCACAATGGAAAAGAGATGGGGAGGTGATGTAGTCAAGGATGGAGAAATCTCAAATGATCAGTAAGATCCTTGCAACCATTACAACATCATGGAAATAACAAGAAAAAGAAGCCAGCAATTATAAAATGAGAGACTAAACTTCAATTATGATCGGTGAATCAATTGCAATTGATCTGCAACATGCAGTCTCACATGCTAGACATACATGCCTCATTACGATCAGAAAACCATTACAAACCCTAGGTAAGATGCGCTAGATAATCTTATGAAAACTCTCTTATCCCTTAGGAACATTTCCATAAGCTTAAATAGCAATTGTAACATCTAGTTGGCCTAAAAAAGATCACATTTTCCAAGAATAAGAAAACACGTTACAACAATTAGGACAGGACCCAAAACAAATGGATCAACCTCCAATGCAAACAATAAAAGATGTGATCATACAATAAGGTTATCCTTAAATGTATAAGTGAGCTGGCACGATCACACTTAAAGAAACCAACCGGTAGATCTGTAAAATGATAGGAAACCCAACCACTGATCGGTAACATGAAGAACATAACAATACCGCAAAGAAACTACAATAAATCTCACATGATGAAAACAAATGAGGTACGATCATAGGTGATGATCCATCATGAAGCCATGAACACTCTGCCACGAATGCAACCAAAAAGAACAAGTACAGATCTATCATCAACAGAAACACCAGACTGAAAGCAAAACACACTAACAATGAAAGAAAATGTTTTTGGTTGATGCAAAATTGCTATGATCCCAAGATGCTCCTACATCAGACACCCAGGGTAATTGAAAAGTGAGTCCCTCACTTTGTTGGTTACAAAGAAAAACCAAATAGGTTAACCTTAGCTTGAGAAATCAATGAATAATCCTCCACCGATCTATCCTTCCACTTGACAAGATATTCCATATACTGCTTACCTCTTGTGCTCCAACCAACTCTACTATCCAAAATCTTCTCTATCTATTCCAATTGCTTATTAGGATACTGTTGTCCAATATATGACTCCCCAATACCATCACCATATGATTCATGATACTCATACAAATTAGAAACATTGAAAACCAGTGATATATCCATATCCTCGGGTAATTCTACTTCATATGCATTCCCTGAATCAAATCTCCTCAAGATCTTACAAGGACCAAACTTCTTCATCTTCAACTTATTATAGGTACCAAATGGAAATCTACCCTTCTGTAAGTACACCATAACTTCATCTCCCACTTTAAATTCCTTATGTCTTCACTTCCTATATGATCTTATTTTATATACTTGGTTCATTTACTCCAAATGATGTCTCACTCCTTTCCTAAGAATATAGTAGGTTCCTTAAAAGAAAGATTATCAGAACTGTCACTATTAAGAAAAAAAAGCCAACAATGAGAAAATATAGTCATTAGTAGGTTCTTTTAGATGCTCTTCTTTTATATATTTGGTTCATTTCCAATAATATAGTAGGTTCCTTAAAAACAAGATTATTAGAGTTGTCACTATTAAGAAAAACAAGCCAACAATGAGAAAATGAGAGATTAGCCTTCAATTATGATCGATGAATCAATTACAATTGATTTCCAACATGCAGTCTCACATGCCAGACATATATGCTTGATTATGATCAGAAAACCCTTACAAACCCTATCCAAGTTGTGCTAGATAATCTTATGAAAAATCTCTTATCCCTTAGGAACAAATCTACAAGCTTATATAGTAACCGCAACATCTATCGACCTCAAAAATATCACATTTTCCAAGAATAAGAAAATGTGTTACAACAATTAGGCCAGGACCCAAAACATCTAGATCAACCTCCAATGCAAACAATAAAATATGCGATCATACAATAAGGTCAACCTTAAATGTATAAGTGAGATGGCATGATCGCACTCAGAAAAACCAATCAGTAGATATGGAAAATGATTGAAAATCCAACCACGAATTGGTAACATGAAGAACAGAACAATCCCCAAAGAGAGTGTAATAACTCTCGCGTGATGAAACCAAATGAGGTGCCATCATAGGATATGATCCATCACAAATCCATGAACACTTTTTTCTTTTTTCTTTCGAAATGAGGGAGAAGCGGGAACTCCACTGGAGGCAACAGTCACCTGCAACAAGGGAGGATGGAGATGGAGGACAAGCTCGAGCAAGGGAAGGTTTCAAAGCACACCCAGGGAAAAACTACAGTGGCCATGGATATTTTTTATGGCCTTTCAACACACGCAACCCCACTTTTCAGAATGATCGTTTCCCTATGGATGGATGAACAGAAGGTAGTTACCGATGTCCCCCAAATAGCCAACCGATTTGGAATGGAAGGAGAAGGGAGAACTGGAATGGGAATCAGATGCAGACTCCAGGATATACTCAGATTGACAAAAAATTTGACTTCACCAAGGTAGCGCACAAGTTTTATCGACTGAAATGGCCTATTGAGAATGATCATGTGTCGATTCCTCCAACACATGCTAGCAATGAAGGGGACAACATTAAATTTGAGGTAATCTCTACACTAAAAATCTCAAACCCTCTATGGCTAGATGCAGTAGGTTCTTTTAAAGATAGAGCCTTTTTTTTAAATGGCTAGGGCCATGGCATTCTGTTGCTCTAATTCGAGGATGGTGCAGTCAAGTTTGGGGGAAGGAGGTCAAACTTAAAACCCTCACAAATGGTTTTTATATGTGTATTATCCCTTTGAAAGAGGATAAGGAATGGATTCTAAAAAATGGCCACTATATAATCAATGGAAAAGGTATCTATATGAAAGAATGTATGGAAAATTTTGACCCAATGACTGAGAAGCTCAAGGAATATCTGGTGTGGGTGAACCTACATAATCTCCCAATGAAATATTGGGATGAAACCACTTTGGAGCAAATTGTGAACAAGATTGGTGTCTTTGTTTCTGCAAAAGAGGTAATTAGCAAAGAGAATTCCTCAATACATCCTAGAATCCTTATCAATCTTCAAAGTAATGACCCAGTTCCAGACTTAATTTTACTAGGAACGGAGCATGGGAACTGGAAGCAAAGGATAGAGGTATAGGAGGGAGAAGAGAACTTGGTCTCACCCACTAAACCTGTGACAGAAATGCAAAAGAAAGGGAAAGGTTTGAAGGAAGATATGTTCTTAGATCAACTGGAACTTGAACTCCTTGTATCTAAAGGGGAGACAAAAGAGAGGATAGCCGACCAGTTGACCAACCTAGACAGAGGACAGTTTAATACTCCTCCAGGTAGAAAGGAGTATAAGCAAGCCCGAGAGAAAGAAATAATGGGAATAGATGACCATCATGAAATTTTTTTATCTACCCAGCAAGTTATGGAAACTTATTACTCCTTAATACATCAGCAACAGAGCTATGAAGGTGATCGAAATGACTAGTGGAAAAAGGGAGAAGATCTAAGGCCAACAAGAGTGCAGGTTAGCAAGGATGAGGAAACGGTGTGTCCCTCCACACAAGTTGTGACTTGCACACCTCTCTCACAAATAAGAGAAACATATGTGCAAGAACACAGACCCCCTTTCCCTGAGACTTGGTTCCCCCATCTAAAAGAGGCAGGGGACTCAATAGATCCACTAAGGAAAGAGAATGGAAATGAAGGTATGTCTTACATTCAAGACACTTTAGAAAGGTTATGCCCACCACTACAAGATGTAGCTATCTATCATCCTGCTACAGAGGAAGGAAGTAAGATTCCTCTCATCCATGCTACCCCTGATCTAGGGAGGAATAATATTAGTGGGCAGAAAGATAATAAAGACTTAGAAATCACACCAATAAGAAACTTGCACAAATCCTTAGAAGAAGAAAAAATTATTTTAGAAACATCGGAGGACTGGGAATCAGAATTTGAGGAACAACTGGGGGACAGTGACATGAACAACATGGGTCTCTTTGAATCTATTGGAGTCTTGGAGAAGAGATCTATAGGACAAACAATGTCAACAAAAAAACACCAAACATAGGTCCGAAGGGAAAAAGAGGGGCAAAATCTACAAGGGAGAAGTTAAAGATAGATGGAAATGCTACTAACCAATCCAAATTGAGATCGGGAAATGGCTATGGTAATGCCATTTCCTAGGAGCCATGAAAACCTTACCATGGAATGTCAGGGGCTACAATGCCCCTAACAAGATTCATTTGATAAAGCGTTGCCTTGATCAAACAAAATCAGATTTAGTTTTTTTACTGGAAACAAAAATAAAATTAGAAGACAGTGATTTTTTTAAGCAAAAGTTTAGAAGGTGGAAGTGAGATCTAATGGGAGTACAAGGAGCTTCAGGAGGGATTGGAGTGCTTCTGAATGACAGCACGGTTGATGTAGCAGTAATCCAACAAGATCTAGATTGGCAATGGCTAAAAGTGCATATTAAGCATCTCCATTGCTACATCTCCTTCTTTAATATCTATGGGCCAAATAATAAGGGTCAAAAAATCTGTTATGGGATAATTTGAAAGGAATTTTGGAGAATATGGCTAATGAAGAGGTAGTGATATGAGGGGATTTCAATGCTATCCTCACTCCAGAGGACAAAAAAGGGGGAAAAGGATGGAGTAATGAGAATCAATGAGACTTTAGCGCCTTTGTAAGTGACTGTGGACTGATGGATCTACCTTTCAAAAAAGGAGATTTTACATTGACAAACAGAAGATCGGGTTTCCTGAATATCGCTGAAAAGTTGGATAGGTTCCTCATAGGGGGAAACTGGATGGATACGAACTGGTCCTGCGATACTAAGATCTTACCCTTCCAAGGTTCAGATCATTATCCAATCTACCTACAAATTCAGCATGAAGAAACTCTAGATAGATGTTCCTTCAAGTTCGAAGCAATGTGGTTTACTTCAAAAGGGTTTAGTAATATGATTGAAGAATGGTGGGTGAATGCACCAAGGAGACTAGGTAACAAGGCTTTTATTTTTTTCAAGAAACTGCAATTTCTTAAGGAACAGTTAAAGATATGGAATAGAACACATTTCAAAAACATCTTTGCTAAGAAACATAATGTAGAAGCTAAACTAATAGCCCTGAGTTTTAGAGTAATTGAAAATGGTATGGAGGAAGCTGACTTTGCTGAGGAGAAGGTGCTTCAAATAGAATTAAGCGAGTTACTGAAAAAAGAAGAGATTTTTTGGAAACAAAAATCAAGAGAAACTTGGTTAAAAGAGGGAGATCTAAATTCAAATTTTTTTCATAACTCTCTTAAACAAAGAAGAACTTACAATAAACTTTTCAGTAGTCAAACCAAAAATGGAGAGGAAGTAAGGGACAAGGAACTCTTAAATAAAGCTGTTGTTGATTTCTTCTCAAAAAAGAAATTGGTTAATAATAGAGAAATAACAAGGTATGATGACATGCTTGAGATGATCCCTCCAATTGTCTCAGAGGAACAAAATAGAAAATTTTTATCCCCAATTTCTATTGAGGAGGTGAAACAGGCATTGATGGGTTTGGGACGGGATAAACCACCAGGTCCTGACGATTTTCCAGCAATGCTCTTTCAAAATTTATGGCTAATCAGGATATTTGGGAGGTTGTGGAAGAGTCTAGGGAAGGTGGTTTCGTGTTGAAAGACCTCAATACCACTTTCATTGCTCTGATACCAAAATGAGAACCATAGGAAAACTTTGAAGATTTTAGACCCATTGCCTTATGCAGTACTATTTACAAGATTATTGCTAAAACTATAGCAAATAGACTTAAGCTAGTGCTTAACTCAGTGATTTCGGAGGAACAAAGTGGTTTCTCACTAGGCATATCTATTTTCAAACGAGTGGTGGTTGCACATGAAGCTATCCATTCAATTAGATCTTCAAAAAATCAAAGTATGATGGTGAAACTTGATATCAAAAGAGCTTATGATGAAGTTGACAAGGAATTTTTAGTCGGTGTTCTTGATAAATTTGGATTTGGAAAGGATTGGATTAAATGGGTGAAATGCTGCATTGAAACTCCGAGGTTCTCAGTATTGGTAAATGGCAGCCCACAGGGCTTCTTTGCACAGGATAAAGGCATAAGACAGGAAGACCCCCTCTCCCCCTTTCTCTTCATAATTATGGCAGAGGCCTTGGGAAGATTGATTACCAGGAAAAGGGTTAATGGATCTTGGAAAGGCATCCAGATAGCAGAAGGTGTGGAAGCCCTCACCCATATCCAGTTTGCGGATGACACCTTCTTAGGGGGTGAAGCCACGGAACAAGAGGCAAAAATTATGAAGGAGACCCTTAACATGTATGGAAGAAATTATAGTCAGATGATTAATTGGAGAAAATCAGAGATCTTTTTCTTCAATACCCCTTTACACTTACAAGTTAAGATTTTCAACATCCTCATAATGAAAGTTGTGTTGTTACCAAGAAAATATCTCGGTATCCCCCTCTTTAAAGGGAGAAACAAGGCTGATTTCTGGAAAGATCTGATAGAGAAATGTTTAAATAAAATGGATGGATGGAAGGGCAGATGGCTATCATCGGCAGTTAGAATTCTAATGCTCCAAATAGTGATTTCTGCTATGCCAGTATATTCAATGATGTGTATGGAGGTGCCTAAAAAGGTGGTGAAGATTTTAAGTGCAAAAATGTGAAGGTTTTTCTGGTGTGGAGCCAAGGAGGAGGATAAAATCCCATTAGTGGCATGGGAGAAAATTTGCAAACCAAAGGACCATGGCGGAGTAGGGATCCGAAATTGGCAAATTATGAATAAGGCTCTTGGGGAAAAACTAATCTGGAATCTATATAGGCACAACAATCTCTATTGGGAAAGAATATTGCAAGAAAAATATTTAGACTCATGGGATTGTGCAAGGATCCTGACTATAAAAGACCCCCCTCAAGGCTCGGCAATTTGGAACTTCATGCTAGCATGTCGCCCAATTATTACCGATCACATAACTTGGCAAATCAGAGATGGTAACTCAGTCCTCTTTTGGGAGGATTCTTGGGAAGGAAATGAGGCTTTAGAGATGCACTGAGAGTTGCTGGAATTAAAAAACCATTTAAAATGAGATGGGGTGATAAGGTAAAAGATTACTTAGTAGAAAAAAGAACAAGGGAAGGAGTGAAATGGTGCTAGAAGAGTTTAGATGGGATGGATTGTCCTGAAGAACAGAGAAACAAATTGATGGAACTCCTCAAGAGTAGGGAGATTACATTAACAGAAAAGCAAGATAAGATTAGATGGTGCAGTTCACTCTCAGGAGAATATTCAGTTAAAATAGGTTTCAAGCTACTAGAAAATGTGACTAAACCATAGTTCCCTTCAAAGGATATGTGCTGGAGTAAAGACATTCTACCTAAGGTAGGTGTATTTACATGGTTGGTATGCAAAGGGAGAATTCTAACTGGTGAAAGGAGGAAAAAACTAGGTTTCAATGGACCAACCCGATGTGAACTTTGTGTAAACAGTGAAGAATCCTTGGACCACATGATGTTAAATTGTGATTTTGCATCTAATTGCTAGAATTTTGTCCAAATAAACTTAGGTGGTTAAGTCCACGAGCTAACACTATCTCTAAGATTTTTGTAGGATGGCCCAGGGAGCATAAGAAATCCACCTTGTCAAACATATGGAGGATTGTTCCTTCCATGGTAGTATGGGAGATATGGAAAGAGAGAAATAGAAGGCTCTTTTGAGGAGAGAAGGAATCTATGGATAGATTTCTTAGCAAATTACAACACTCCATTGAAGAGGTTGTAAGCACCTCAGCTACAAGAAGACAGTTTTTAAAAATCCCCTACACAAAGGAGGACCGACTAATTCAAATGAATTGGCCAGGGGTAAGATTTAGCTCACCAGCTAGAGCTCTAGTAACAAACAGAAGGTCAAAGAAGACAATGCAGATACAATGGGAGCCCCCAGAGGAAGGTTGGATAAAGGCTAATTTTGATGGGGCTATAAGACACAACCCTGGACCCAGTGGTATAGGGGTTATCTTCATAAATGCACAGGGAAAGACCTCTTTAAAGGTGGCCAAAAGATGCGCAGATGGAACAAATAATATGGCTGAAGGCCAATCAGTTCTATTAGCAGTCCAAATGGCACAAATTAAGGGAGTGAAGAAATTACACTTAGAAGAAGATTCACTATTAATAGTACAAGCAATCTCCAAGTTATCTCTAAGAGCTTGGCACCTTGAAAAATATATTGACCCTATTATTAACATCCTCAAAACCTTTGAGGATTTCAAAGTAACACACATAAGGAGAGAAGGCAATATGGAAGTTGATATGCTATCCAAACAAGCCCTTGAAATTGCAGTAATTAATGAGTTATGTATTGAGGAGATGCCCCCAACAGGAAGTTAATGTTTAAAACATAATAACCAATATTCAGGCTTGCAGTTGCTTTTCAAAAAAGATTCACTCATAAGTAAAGAATCGAGAAGGGGAGAATCATGAAGGAGATTTACTTGACAAATATATGATTGGTAAGTTGGTCCTTTTATTAAAGGAATGTCAAATAATGATTACATGATGGCAAGGAATGTCTTATCGCGGGTAATGAAATGTGTGTAATCTGTCATCACACATGCCAAGTTCATTATGGACAATTGCAAATTAAATGCAAATCAATGAAGAATGGCAAAATAAAAGGTGGTGCCCTGCTTAAAATGCTTTCAACAAAACAAGCCGAGGATAAAGCTTGCGCTTACGGTAAAACAAAAAGTTTGTGAGATGAAACCCCGCTTTACTTTCACCACAAAGAGGCAACAGAAGGGCATTTTTGGCCTAGTGGAAGATCATAGAGTTAAGCTCCTGATAAAGTGTCCAACACTAGAGGTGGTGACAACATTTCAACAAACCCTCGGGCCATATTTTCATGAAAATTCAGACAGGTGGAAGTTACAGGTAGACATAGCAGCTATGATTATGTCGTGGGGGCTCGAGTTGGGCGAACATGAAAGGACTGTTAAGTGGGTGATGAATTCCCTTTTTGTGGAGGATATTACTCCAAATTTAGATCACCTGTTAGAATGGGCACATTCAGGTTGGGCATTCAACTTCAGTGAATGTTTTTAGAATGAGGAGGAGGGCATAATTAAAGGCATTTGGCCCTTCTTACAATGGCCAGATGGAGTAGAAAAGAATAACTATTTGAGGGACAGACAACAGGCGTGGAACAATTTAAATATTGACATCCAGAACCACAATGCCCTAAACCCATGGCCGGTGGTTCCAACTATCTTCCCAAGAAGAGGAAGAACTCAGCAAACCCGAGCCCGACGGATGATGCAAGGAGCTTTCCCATATGACACCGAAAGATAGGAAAATGGAATTTTTTGGTGAGGTTCACTTTTAAACAAAGATGGCTCTTAGAACAATAAATTTTGAAATGCGAAGGTAATGTCTTTTGAATATAGCGTCTAGGGTGTTTTGAAAGTATGTATGAAGAGATTGGATATCTCTACTGATGTTTAATGGGATAGGAGGGCTAACCTGGATCCCGTGATAATGATGAAGAACAGGAAGAATGCCAACTGCACTGGTTCGAGTGGCCATTTTTTTGGGGGTTTCGATGTGAATGTAGTTTGTCGTAAAATCAAGCAGCTCTGTTTTGAAAATTTTGTAATGATGACATCATGTGAAATGTTGCAAAAGGAATGTTTTCCTTTTATGGGCTTAGGGGGGATAAATGATAAATTTTACATCTTGTAATGGGCGGCTATTAAAATATTTTAATAGCATATATATTGTAAACTCTCTCTTTATATATTAATAAAACAAAACTATTACTGACCAAAAAAAAAACCATTGCATACCCAAACTTAATTTGAGATCAATAGCAGATGAGCTTCTTCTTTCTTTCTAATAATGTCGTGCAAATTATTTTTCATTTTTCAAGAGCGCTCCAAAGGGAAGGCGAGCTTTATACTTGCAAATATTTGACTCTGGAGATCATTGTCAAGATGAGGCCTTGTCTTTCAATTTTACCTATATAATTATGGCTTTATCTAGTGTGAGGCCTTGTGATTTGTGTATTGTGATAGCCCATGCAGTGGTTAGAGGTATTTGTTTACATTTGCCTCGGGTTATCGGTTATATCAGGATAGTTTTTTGGGTTTTAGTCATCCCAAGGTAGACCATTATAGTTATCAAAGTCAACTATAACATATGCTGACAATTCTAGGGGCTTAGAGCCACAAGAATATACAATATATTTGACCTCTCTAAGAGATCCATTGAAAATACTAGCTTCTATCCATAGGTTTGTTGTAAGCATGACACATTGAAATCTACATAATAGGACTTCTTGGGAAAGATGGTCATCGTTATCAGCTTTAGCATATTTAAGTTGTATATTGAGTGCAACACAAAGTGCAAAAACATAAAATTTATTGAAACCATGACAAAAAAAATTACCTCAAATCTGTGTTGTTGTCAAGGATGTCAATGATTTGTTATTTTTACAAATAATCATTCTATCATATATTGAATTAAAGCAAATCAGATTTAGACACATTTTAACTAAATTTTGAAATTCATCAACAACATATGACAATTGATAAGTTCTAATGAGATGAACACACTTTTTTTTTATGTTGAAGAAGATCTGAAGTGTTTGATGAGACTTTTATATACAATTTAAGTAATTTGGTCACACTATGTAATAAGAGAATGTGTTAAGTCATTAAGTACACCAATTACACATACCTATGTACAACTACATATGCTTGATATACAAAATCACATGAGGATGGTCTATTTTAAAAAGTACTCAATTGGCCCATTTTTCATTATGTGTGATCATCAAGTTTGATAATTTTGTAGATGTGTTGTGAGCATCAATAATGTAAAGTTTATCTCTATTGCACCTCTTACAAAAGTAAATTGTACATAAATTCTAATTACTACGACATGGGTTCTAAACATACACAAATCACAAGGATTGAAATTAGAATGAGCCACAATAATTATCTAACATATAGAGAAAATGTGCATGACATTAACTATTGTCGCATGATAAATCTATCCACTCATTACAAATATCACCACCACTCTCATTAGAATACTACTCAAAGATTAACAAATATACATTACTTAAACAATAGAACAATTAAAATAAATAGTTACAATTCCCGTCTCCAAACTAATACTTCAAAACAAAATCAATTCAATCAATGTATAAATTAATTGAAATTCACGATTTAATTTTTTTTTTAAAGTTATTTAAACATTTATTAAATATGATTTAAATTTTAATCCTTTGCTTTAAATGATTATAATTTTACTTGTCATAGTAAAGATATTGTGATAATGAAGAAAGATACAATAATAACAAAGAAAAAGAAGTCATTTGCTCAATAATTTAATTTTATTATTCTTTCTAACATTTAAATATTGACATTCTAATAATTGAGGTAGAGGGAGGAGTAGAGAAATGGAGAGCGGCAACAGCTCTGGGAGAAATGGTCAAGGCGGCCATTGTCATGGTGAAAGAAGGTTTGACAGAAGCCATCTTAACTTCCACACTCGGAACGGCCATCGATCTAGTCAATGGAACCCAAATGGGCTATTTTGGGCGCTACCCAGAACCAACATTTCAAATGGCCCCCATCGAGACTTATCCTCTGCCCGCATGCGGAATGGAATGGAAGATGACCCTCACACCAAACCTCAGGGCTTCAATGGAGGTCGCGGCCATAATTGGCGGATGCACAGTGGATGGAACCCCCCTAGGCAAGACCCTTCAAAGACTCATGAGTTTAACAGGAATGGTAGGAGATGGGATAGCAGGAATCCCCCATATTGGAAAAGAAACTCATCCCTGAAGCTCCCTAATCACTTTAACTTCAAGCAGATTGAATCAAAGTTCTGGCGGCCTAAAGATCCTAGAACTTCCAAGCCAAGAGTTACTTTAGTCAAGAAAACTGAGAAACCCTCAATAAAGGTAGATGACACCCTCCTCATTAGATCTTCCTCTATTGTTATAAGTAACATTCAATGGGCAGAGTCAGTGATTAATCTATAGGAAACTACTTTCTTCATGAAATGGCTTAGTCCATGTCCGTCTATTAGCAAGATCCAATCCTAGATGGACTCTAACTGGGGGAAAAATTTTGAACTCAAAACCCTTCGAAATGAGTTCATATTGGTGATCTTCCCCTTGAAGGAGGACAAGAACTAGATTTTGAAGGGGGGGGCTTTCTCACTGGATGGACTGGGCTTCTACATCTGTGACTAGAAACCAAAATTTAATCCAGATAAGGAGGAAGTGGAGAATATTGTAGTCTGGATTAAACTCATCAACCTCCCCTAGGAATATAAGAATGAGGAAAACCTCAAGCTAATAGGAAACAACATTGGGCTTTTTCTTAAGTCGGAAAAAGTGGTGGATAAAAATGATCTCTACATCTACACTAAACTCCTAGTAAAAATGCAGAAATGCTACCAAATCCTAGAGATGGTGGTGCTGGGAACAGCTCATGGGGAATGGTGTTTAAGCTTAGAGGTAGAAAAGGCTAACTTGTTATCTGAAGCAAATAAACTTCAATGGAAAGGAAAAGGCCTTGAAATACACAATAGCATTGATCGGATAAAGGAATGGGAAGTGAGCTGCACTAATCAACCACAATAGTCTATTCACTTCAAAGAGGACATGATTCTAGATAGAGCCACAGATATCAGTCCTTAATCTTCTTCAGACATTCTAGGGACTCTGAAAATACTTCACAAGATCATAACGGTTTCCCCTCAGTCCTCTCCTCACCTGGTTTCACGCAACCCACTATCCACCCAAGTGGTGAAAGATACACCTCTGCCTCCTCTCATGACACATTCTCGAACAAGTTCCTTTCAGGCTGGTAAAGATGAATAGTTACAGTCTCTTATTATGTTCGATTCCCTAGAGGCTAGAAACCAGACAACAACCCATAGTGATGACTTGCAAGGGGATCGAGGCTGCAAACTAGACTTCAACAATCATACTTTCTTTCAAGATGTATGCGCGGCCCACATCTCAGAAAATGAGGAGGGACACTTACAACCTCAATGCATAGATATCGAAGTTTCCCCGGAAAAATATTTGGAGTGGAGTTTTCTATCCTCCCCTCAGCCTTTTTCTCAAAATAGTGATGCTCCCGAGTTCAATCTTATTGAGCATGGTAGCAATGAAGGACCTTCACCATCTCTGGTTGTCTCTAAATTTGATCTTGTGTCCTCCTCTAAAGCTCACACAAGTTTCTTTTACCCTATCTTGGTGGCTCTTAATCAATTACAGGATGCTCAGGACAAATCTTGCTCACCTAGAGCCCATCTTCAGTATGTGGAGCCCTTTCATGAAGAGAAAATCTCACCCATTCGCAATCTGGAAAATTCTTTAAATGAAGCTAGAGACAGTGGAGATAACCTCTTAGGTGCAACCTCCAGCTTGGGTTATTACAGTGATATAGGAGATGAGGAATATTTGGGTGAAGAGGACACCCCTAATATTCTAGAACAAAGAGGCTTAAATATCTCAGTCTCTTTGATCAAAAAACCCAAACTAGGGGAGCAGAAAAGAAGGGGTAGGAAAACCACCAAAGAAATGTTGGAGTAGGCTAGTTGTGCAGCAGACCAAGAAAAATTGCTGAGATCAAGGAAAAGGTTTTCCTTTTCCTAGAATCAATGAGACTCCTCTCGTGGAACATCAGGGGCTACAATGCCCCTGAAAAATCTTGCTTGCTCAAAAGAAGTCTTGATCAAGCGAGGGAAGATATTATTTTGCTTCAAGAAACCAAACTCAAAGATGATGATATTAGGCAATTCCATAATAAATTTAATAGGTGGAAGAGCGTTTTCTCAAAGGCTAATGGTGCTTCTGGAGGTCTCGGTATTCTATGGGATGATAGGATGGTTGAGGTTCTCTTACTAAATTAGTCCTCAAATTGGCAATGGATAGAGGTAACTTCTAATCAATTACTTTTCTGCTTTTACATTTTCAATATTTATGGCCCTAATAACCCCTTTGAAAAGGAGGCATTATGGATAGACTTATCCAATCACCTCATGGCAAAAAAAGATGACTTCTTCATCTTAGGAGGGGATTACAATGCCATTCTCAGCCCATAAAAAAAAAAAGAGGTAAAGGGTGGAAAAGTAAAAGTCAAAATGACTTTGTTGCCTTTGTTTTAAACAATGGATTATCAGAATTGGATTTTAGATCCAGAAATTACACATGGACCAACAGAAGAAAAGGGTTCACAAACATAGAAGAGAAATTAGACAGATTTTTCCTAATGGGAAATTGGGAGGAACAGGACTGGTTATGCAATGCAAACATCCTACCAATTGCAGGGTCTGACCATTATCTGATTATGTGTAACATCCATGAAGACTTGGCCCCTGAAAGATCTCCTTTTAAATTTGAAGCCATGTGCATTAGATCAGTTGACTTCTACACCAACATGGATCTTTGGTGGAAAAATTCCCCTGAATGGGAAGGGAATAAGTCCTTCATCTTCTTTAAAAAGCTTCAATTTATTAAAGAACAACTTAATATCTGGAACAGAGATGTCTTTAAACATATTTTTGTTGAAAAGAAGCAGCTAGAACAAAGTATGCAATCCCTAAATGAAAAAATTATAGCTCAGGGTATGGATGATGACTCCTATTTAGAGGAATAATCTCTTCTTTGATTATATAAAGAAGTGTTGGCCAAAGAAGAGATCCACTGGAAGCGAAAATCCCGTGAGACCTGGTTAAAAGAAGGGGACCATAATACTAAGTTCTTTCACAAATCAGCAAAAGCCAGAAGAGCCCGAAACAAAATCTTTACTATCAACACAAAGTAGGGTGAAACTACCTCAGATCCAAAGATTATAAACTAGGAAGTTGTTGACTTCTTCCATGAAACCTTTAATGAAGTGTAGCCCCATAGTCAAGAGGATAAATGACTATTTAATCTCATCCCTACCATTATAACTCCAAAACATAATGCAAAGCTTATGGGCACTATCACCTTGGAGGAGGTAAAGAAAGATTTATTTGATATGGGTGGGGATAAAGCCCCTAGGCCGGATGGCTTCCCAGCACTTTTCTTTCAAAAAACATGGGACATTTTAGGGGAATATTTAAAGCAAGTGGTTGAATAATCTCGTGTAAGGGTTTATTCTAAATGACTTCAATAATACATTCATTGCCTTAATCCCCAAGAAATCTACGACCAATTCATTCTCAGATTTTTGACCGATTGCTTTATGTAATACAGTTTACAAAGTAATAGTCAAAGTAGCAGCTAAAAGGCTTAAACACATTCTTGAGCATATTATTTCCGAGGAACAAAGTGGTTTTTCCCCCAAAAGATCAATTTTTGAAGGCATCATCATTGCACATGAAGCTATCCATACTATCAAAGTAGAAAAAGTTAACAGAATGCTAATCAAACTAGATGTCAAAAAAGCCTATGACCATGTTAACAGAGACTTTCTCCTTAAATTACTTACAAAATTTGGCTTCGCAAATGGCTGGGTAAAATGGATTGCAAGCTACATCAACACCCCTAGATTCTCAATCCTAGTAAATGGAAACCCCTAAGGCTTCTTTGAAACCACTAAGGGCATAAGACAGGGGGACCCCATAGCCCCCTTTTAATTTATCATTATGGCTGAAGTCTTGGGTAGATTTATCACCAGCAAGAGATTAGCAGGCAGTTGGCAAGGGGTTAAGATTGCAGAAGGTATTCCCTCCTCCACTCACCTGCAATTTGTGGATGATAATCTGCTCCTTGGGGTAGCTTCACTTGCTGAAGCTCAGGTCATCAAGTCAACCTTAGATCATTATAGCAGAGCCACTGGTCAGAATGTCAACTGGCAAAAATCAGAGATCTTCTTCTTTCACACAGACAATAATCTATAAAAACAAATAAGTGATATTCTTCAAATCAAAATAGGTAAGCTTCCAAGCAAATATCTTGGAGTGCCTTTATTTTATGGGGCCTCTAAGCCTCATTTGTGGAAGCACCTAATGGACTCATGCTTCAACCGAATGGAGGGCTAGAAAAGTAGATGGCTTACATCTGCAGGCAGAAATATTTTACTTCAAGCAGTAGTGTTAGTCATTCCAATTTATTCCATGAGTTGTTTTAAGATCCCACACAAAGTGTTAGATGCCATTGTCAAAAGAATGAGTAAATTCTTCTAGAACGGGGTAGAGGAAGGTGATAAATGGCCCCTTATAGCTTGGGATAAGATCTGTAAATGTAAACAACATGGGGGCACTAGTCTAAAGGACTGGAGAAAGATGAACTTGGCACTAGGGGCTAAACTGGTTTGGATCATTTGCAGTCAATTGAATAGCTTATGGGTCAAGATTCTTAGATCTAAATATTTAGATTCTCCATAGGATGAGAGAATCCTCACTATTGTAAATCCCCCCAGAGGCTCTGCAATTTGGAATTATCTACTAGATTGTAGAACCATCATCTCCAAACATGTCTCATGGCATGTCGAAAGTGGACACAATGCCTTGTTCTGGGATGATTCTTGGAACAATCACCCAATTTTAAAAGAAGATAGGAGATTTGATGTTTTGAGAACTCTCTTCATTGATAGTTGGGGTTCGAAGGTGGCAGACTACATGGAATGTAGGGACTCCCCTATTGGACCAATATGGCAATGGAAACTTTTGGATGATCTTAACCTCACAACACAACAAAGAGACCTTATGGAAGATCTTTACAGCACTAGGAGATTTACAAGGGTGGATAAACCCGACAAGTTAGTATGGTGTAAATCCAAGAGTGGAACATACTCGGTTAAACTTGGGTTCTTATCCCAAGAGGAAGAGGAGGATATATTACCATGGTACACTAATCTTTGTTGGGATAGACATTGCTTAGCAAAGGTAGGAACTTTTGCATGGTTAGCAATGTAGAGGAGAATTTTAACAGCTGAAATAAGGAAACATTTTGGCTTCCAAGGCCCAACCTATTGTGTTTTATGTTATTCAGCTTAAGAAGATGTAGATCACTTACTTGTTTAGTGTCCCTTTGCAGCAGAATGTTGGGAGCTGATCAAGAAAAAATTAAGTATGATTGGTCCTATGCAGTAGGGTATCAAAGAGGTGTTTCAAAGTTGGCCAATCCCTCAAAAGAACACTGCCTTATTTGGTCTATGGAAGGCCTCCCCCTCCATTATCATCTGGGAGATATGGAAAGAACAAAATAGACATATCTTCCAAGATAAGGAGAGACCCCTATCAAGCATTAAAGCCAGTATTTTAAGTTCTAATGAGGAGACCACTCAAGCTACTCTGATTACTTCCACAGGAAGTATGCTATACACTAAGGCTGACAGGAAACTACATTGTGTAACCACCTGAATTTAGTCTGTTCCAACTATGGACCCTATTTTCCCTAAGTGTGATCATACCCTCGATTTATGTCCAAACGACCCTCTTACTGCTTGACATAATTCTTTAAATCAATTTAATATCCTAGGTGATTTTTATCACTGATTTATATTAACTATTATAGCCATACAATTCAAATCAATTTCGACCAATCAAATCAAATCAAAATCAAA
>MU228091.1:201088-213046 GCA_018584345.1 Thuja plicata | reverse complement strand
AAGACCTTCATTAATATGAAGACCTTAAGCCTATGTCTCTCCCATGCCTTATTAATGCCTTGGGTATTAATGGCTCTTACATATTCATTTATGAGTCTCTTAATTCATAAATGAACCTTGTCCCCCCCCTCTCTCTCTCTCTCTCCCATTCTTCTATAAATAGAAGCCTGTTTTGAGAGCAAATAAGCCTTCACTTGAGATCAAAAATACATTGTTATGCTGTTGAATCAACATTAGACTTATATTTCATCTTTCATTTCATGTTTTTGCATTGTTTTCATTTCAACTTTTAGAGCTAGATTGCATGCTTTATCATCTTTTAACTTGTTTTTAATCTAAAATCCTTCATGCTAGGTTGTATTCGTCACTGATTTATAGCATATTCTGAGGGTTGATATGTTACTAATTACACTTCTCCTAGTTAGTAGGCAATAGGTCGATATTAGTGGTTTTGCATGTTTTATCTAACCTTTCAAGCTAATGCAATGACCTATTGAGTGTTTGTGTTGTTTTCATCAGGTACCCAAATACACACGCACATTTCTAGCGCCCACCGTGGGGCTCGAATTTCATTTTAGCCTCGTCTTCTAACACCTTTTTGGAAATTTGTAGACTCAGGAATCGGACACAGAATCACATATAATCTTGCAGGCTCGCATCCCAGATACGCCCTTGTATCGCGTAATTTCTGGATCACATCCGGGATTTCCCAGATCGTATCTGGTTTTGGATCATATTTGGTCAGCAAGGGCTCGTATCCAGAGAATAGGATCACATCCCGGATACTGCATCACATCTGGTAAGAATTTAGGATCATATCTAGTTTTTGAGTTTGTTCATTTGATTTCTCTTATCCTAACATTTTAACAAAGTTGTGGTTGTGGTATTTTGCAGCTTAACAAGTGTTTGCAGGTGCTTTTTGGCAGGTTTTGTGAAGTTGGACTAAAAGAATACTAACGTGGTTTTCACAGGTTTCCAACCCCATCTTGACTTCTATTTCCCTATTTTCAACAACATAAAACCATTTCTCTACTTGCTAAGATGAACTAGATATTATGCTTTTTTCCTCTTGAGGAAAATCAGAAAGTTAGACGTTGTCTTATCATTTAGAATGAAATAGGGGGTAAATGAACCACAAACAAACTGTTTAATTCATTTTGGGATAGAAAATGAACAAACACAAATCACTAAATCATGTGGGATCAATGAACAAAATCGTTTAATTACTTTTGGATTCAGTAATTCAACAACTCAAACTCACTAAATTTTGTAGTTAATTGAACAAAACAAACTTTCCCTTTCTGTTTTCTTTAAATTAGGAATCATTAAAACAAGCTCAACATAGCTTGGAGGAAAAAAACTTTGTTTTAAAAGTGTTTGAGGAGAAAACGACATGGACTAGGAGAGTATGCTCTTCTTCTTTTGAAGAATCAAAAATCTAGAACTCCTAGGCTCGCCAATCCTGGTTACCATTCTTTTAACAGTAGAGGGCCTACTGGTTGAGGAAAAAATCTCTCGGGAATGACCCAAGTGAGGACAGGTCTTACGTCGACCCTTCCAACTCACTAGAAATAGTTGCTTCCTTGTAGGCCAAAGCCTCGAAAGATGGAACTGGTTTTGTTCTTGAAATTTTGACATCATTCCTTGAACATATCAGGGTATATATAGAGCGGAGCCGCTTGAATCTTACTTGCGAGACTATATATATTCAGGTACTCATAGGGCTAGACGCCTCAATTTTTCCTTGTGCAATTATATGGGGGACAGTTTCAAACGGATTGCCCAATAATCTACAACACATTCAACTGAAAGAATTTCTGATTCATCTCCAAAAGGGTGATAATCTTTGTGCAAGGCAAAAAGTAATTGCCCCAAGACACTCATCATATCGTGCCCTCACTTGCGTTTGGAGTTAGCTAATACAGCATCATGACTGGAGCCATTGCGTGCTTGGTGATGGCTATATTTTGATTAGCATTTGAGTGTGTACCTAAGTCAACGAGCAAACGATTTTCATCCTCCACCTAGAGAATAGGAAAAAGATGTGTGTTTGATCCACCCCTTTAACAATGCAAAATTGTTTGACGTGTCAGAAAGATCACTAAAAAGATAAGCTCCTCACAAACAATCAATAAATTTCATACCCTAGAGTACAAGTGTTTTTCATGCCCTACAATACCTCTTGATGCAATTTGGAAGCAAACAAATTCACATTCCTCAAAAAGAAAATATTCCAAAATAGACCAAAACTGACAAAACCATCATAACATCGTATCCCATTTTTCTTGAGTCGTATCCGGTATTTCAGATCATATCTGGTGCATTGGATCGTATTTGGTCAAACATATAGTCGTATCTAGGTTTTTAGGATCGTATCCAGGGTTTAGGATCGTATCTAGTTCTGTCAGAGGATCGTATCTAGGAGCTCGCATCCTGGACAGTGGCCATTTCTAGCAGCTTTTCCTAGGAAGTCTCGGTTGTTTTAGGTACCCTTTTTTCTCTTTGGCTAGTCCATGTTGCCTCTTTTGGTCTCCTTGCTATTATTTTCAAAAACTTTCAAAATGTCTACCTTGCATGCTCAGTCAGTCTTTCACGATCAGTTCAATACGTGTGGTCTACCCATTCTCTATCAACAACTTGATTCCCAACTCACTATCAAGGCATTCTAACCCTCTGGCACTGGAATCATTTACATCCACCAAACAAATAAATAGTGACTTCTACCTAGACACACCCACTTGAATGATCTGTAATCCTTGCTAGTACTATTGGGAAACATTAACGAAGTTGAGAAACAAACTTCATGGTTAACACAAGATGCAACAAGTACACAACCGAAGGATCCAAAGTACCTCCTAAAACATCACACTTTCAAGGAGAAACTTTTCGCAATTCCCTGTTTGATCTTGATTCACCTCAAATGGGTAGCAACACTAACGATTGGAGTAAGGCCTTTGAGGGTTATGACGATAGAAAACAAGCACAATCTATAGGCACAGAAGAAGAAGAAAGACCTAGGTTTGAACGTAAACCATTTGGGTCAGATAGTGATGAAGAAATCCCTGAAGATGAATACGAGAAGCTAAAACAAAGAAAAAAAGTCCACAAACTGTTGGAACGAATAATCAGAGATGACAAGGAAAAATACTTCCTCCATTTAGCATCCACGAGTGTCAAATTATCCTAGGATTACGATGTGAATGATCTCAAAGAAAATGAGGTACCAAACCCCATATCTATCCTTACCAAACAACTCAATCAAATGCAAACCGAACTCACAAACCTCAAACAAGAGAAGGTCAAACCAAAAACAAAACACTCTTTGGACGCCATTTGTCCATTTCCTTTCGATAAGAGTATCACAATGGTTCCGTTTCCTCCCAATGTGGCAAGACCAAAATATAACAAGTACACAGGGGAAACCGATCCACATGACCATGTGAGAGAATTTTGTGCTCTTAGCATTGAGTATATGCATGAACCCACTTACCTCATGCAACTATTTTCAGGAAGTCTAGGAGGAAACGCCATGGAGTGGTTTTCAAAGTTGAATCCCAAAGTCAAAACATTTGAAGAGTTGATTCAAAGGTTCATTCAACATTACTCCTGCAACATCCAGCATGATGTCACCATGATCGATCTATGCAATACCAAGAAGAAAATGGGAGAATCATTTACACACTTCATATAAAGATGGAGGAAGATCTTTGCACGATATTCAAGAGTCATCCCGAAGACGAAAAAGATGGAGATCTTTGTTAATAATCTCATACCCGAATTGAGCTATGCTCTACAAATGCAAGATTCTCCTAGCTTCGACAGGATGATTAAGAATACTCTCCATATTGAAGAAGTCATGGTCAAAAAGGGGGAGATCACCCTTCAAAATGAAAACAAAGGTAGTAGCTCCAACTTGAAGCCTAAATGGTGGAAGCAAAACAAAAATGTTGTTAATGACGGAGTGGTTGATGCGTCCAACATTAATTCTAAAAATGAAGCCTTCAATCTTACCAATGGTATGCAAGCAAGGAGGCTAAAATAACACCTTCCATTCCCAAAGCCAACAATGATAATGACAAGGGACGAACATGGAATTTAAAACCCCAAAGAACATTCACACCTTTGGGAGAACCTCTTGAGACTGTCTTAAAAACATTGGTGGATAACAAAGTCCCTACGATTCCTGATTCTAAACCTTGGGAACCAATGGTCAAACCCAGGTGGTGGGATGATAACTCTTACTGTGTCTTCCACAAAAATAAGGGACACAAGACAAATAATTGTCTCAAGCTCAAACGTGTTATCCAGGACCTCATTGAAGGGGGTAAGATCAAGGTAGATGGACACACTACAAATGAAGATCACACCGCATTTAATAAACCATTCCCCAATTACAATCAAGGAGAAACATCCAAAGGGAAAGGTAATGAGGTAAACTACACTTATTCCAAGAATGACAATGTGATCAACATGCTCAACATTAAAAATGAATCTATCAACATGGTCACCATCAAAAGATCCTCGTCCTCCACAAACGCTATAACCCGGAGCCAAGCACAGGTTACGATCAAGGGACGTCCAAAATTGACATCCACGCCCAAGGTTCCTATTATCACTATTCCTAAACCAGGAGAAAAACATGTGGTCACCATCCCTGGGGCGAAATATGACTTGGTGGATCAATTGCAAAGAACTGCTGTCAAAATTTCCATCTTCGAATTACTCAAAATATCCACTGTGCATAGAGAAATCCTAGAGCAAGCTCTACACACTGCTAATGTTCCAAAGGATATAGATATAGACAAATTCCAAGCGATGGTCAATCACATCTCAGCGCCACATTACCTCTCCTTTTCTGAGGAGGATGACAAATCATTGACCCATCCACACAATCAACCTCTCCATATCGAAGTTCTTATTCATAAATCCCGTGTTAGACGCGTATTGATAGATGGAGGTGCCGGATTAAATATCTGTACATTGGATCTTGTCAGGAGGCTAGGCCTCTCAGAGCAAATGATTGACTCTAGAAATAAAATAACCATCAAAGCATATGATGAGGAAGAAAGATCCTCCCGAGGTATTATTTGTCTACCCATCAGAGTTGGACCGATTGAAAGAGATGTTATATGTCAAGTTATGGATCTACCACTAGCCTGCAACATTCTACTAGGGATACCATGGATCCACGAGATGCAAGTTGTATCATCCACTTATCATCAATGCATCAAATTCCCATACAATAGAATAGAGGTGACGATTCCTACAGATGCCAACTACGCTTGCAACAATATTAAAGCAGGTAGCATTATTTTTAGATATGGGATACCCTCTTCAATTGTGACAGATAATGGGGGCCAATTTAAAAACCAAGACATTGATGACCTTTGTGAACAGTTCCATATTACTCAACATTGCTCTTTGGTCTATTATCCTCAAGGTAATGGACAGGCTGAGGCATCGAACAAAAACATTCTCAAAATCCTACAAAGAACTGTGAGCAAGTCTGGCAGAGACTGGCATTTACAACTAAATCCGGCACTATGGGCCTACAGAACAAGCATCCGCACGCCAACTAGAGCCACACCATTTTCTCTAGTCTATGGTACTGAGGCAGTACTACCTATTGAGGTTGAAATCCCATCTTTGTGGATCTCTCTACAAGGACTAGTTACTGATGAACAGTACCGCATTGATCGGATAAATTCTCTGGACCTACTAGATGAGCGCAGACAAGCAGTGTTCGATCACCTCAAAGTGTACCAAGCGAGAATGTCCAAAGGTTACAACAAGAAGGTTAAACCACACAAGTTTGAAGTGGGGGACCTTGTCCTAAAAGAGAATCCTGAGAACCAGCCTAACAGAGAGCATAAAGGAAAGTTTGAACCTAACTGGTTGGGGCCTTATGTTATCACGGCTACTTTTGGGACTGGAGCTTATCAATTAGCTACACCTGAGGGAGATGTTCTTCCTGATCCTATCAACACTCTACATTTGAAGCAGTTCTATGCTTAATGTTCGGCTAGCAGAGCCTGTACAGCAAAGAGTTCTTGCAAAATACCAAAAACATTCAGAAAATTGATCCTGAAGAAATCCAAAAACAGTGGAAAAAGTCCTTCAAAATGGGTATCCTTGGTGAAAACCTAGTAAACATGCACCTTGATACTACAAAAACATTCAAAAAAGCAAAAATAGCAAAAAAAATTGAAAAAGAGAAAAGTGCCTTGATGAGCACCTGGTAAAACAAGCATCTTGATAGCAAAAAGAAAGAAAAAGAATCTTTCCAAGTGGTGAAAACCTGGCAATCAGGCGTCACTTGTGATCTACGCTCCATCTATCAATGAGCTACTGATACTCAGCCTTCATAATTTTGCCTGTGCTCATACGTTGACTTCATTTTCCTACATGACTATCTTATCCTCGCTTGGGATTTGTCTATCTTTATGTCTTAGGAATAAGTCATTCTGCACTAGGGGAATCTTTGTTAAGCATAGTCAGTTGTGTTTGCTAGGTTTCTCTAGGATGGTTTGGCTCACAAACACAATGTTTCTCAATACATACAAAACAATGTCACTTACTCAAAACATAGGTGTCTTTCGATGACATGGGACGTGACATTTACATTCATACACATTCCTACAAAGCCATATTGGAACGCAAACATGAATGGATTATCCTATCAAGGCACAGACATGGAACACCATATTACTTGTCTTACTATTTTCTGATTGATGAATCTTTACTGTGTTTGATATGGATAAACAAAGTACTTATTAATCACACAGTTTGTTATTAGTTTGATTATAATTCTTTTTATGTCCTGATGATGTTTTCAACTAGGGGCATCTAAGCAATTATAAATGTTATCTAATTGATTCTCAATTGATGATTTGTTATGTCTTCTTAGTTACTCAATGACGTCTGTGCAAAGACAAAGAGTCACAAGGATTGGGGGCATAATGTTTTCTTGATTTTCTGCATATGGTGATTGTTCCAAATGATCCTATAAATTTTACCTAGCTTGGATGTTTATGGTAAGAGCTACCACTATGGGTGGATAGCCGCATATATCTCGATCTTGGTTATGTGTAAACTATGGTGAGTTTGACGCAATTTTCTTGTCTATTTTCTGATCCAGATTCTCACTAAGGTATACGAATCATAATGTACCCAAGGATATGAATTTTCAAGGTCATTGCGGGTTCAATATCTTGCCTTAATCAGAAACTGGTATATTAAAAGGAAGGTGACTGTTTTGTTATCTTGGCTTCTATGCCTTGATGCCTAAGTCTATTTCTGACATTTCAATAAAATATAGTATTCATATTATCATAATATCAGTAGGTATTAGTGATGATTGTACTATTCGATGGTATCCATTCCAAAAGTGCCTAATGATGATAAAAATGTTGCAATATTTGCTAAATCAGTGACAAGTCCTAAGAGTCTTTATATAGCTGCATTTAAAGATTGCCTGATGCATTTTGTCCAAAAGCAACAACATAAGGAAATTTAAGCTCAAAACATGGTTTCCATCTTCTTCTACAACTATCAAGTTAATTACATCATTTATATTACTGATATCATCCATAGCATACATTTTGCATACATTTTGGAAATGCGAAACTGAAAAATACAAAAATAAAACATCCATGTATTGCATTTTTACTTCTACATCCTAAGTGCATCCATACATATATTTCTGCATAAACTGGAAAATCAAAGAAAACATACATTTTGCATTTTCACATAGATATCATTTGTTCACATCAGTAATATACTCATCGCATCCACATTATAAAATGATGTTATCAACTATAAACTACCTCATCACGAGATCAAGATATCATCACATGTGCAACCAGATACATTTTCCACATCTATGAAAAGCAAAATGGATACTTTTACCACATGAAACATATCAGAATCCAGAAACTACAAACATGATACAAATCAAAACATAAAGAGTATCAGTGAGCATAAAGAGTATCACAGCATAAAGTGTATCAGATAGTATACAGAGTGTCAGTACACATAAAGAGAATCAATATGCCAAAAGCATGAATCAGATCTATATATATGAATCAATGTAATGTACAAAAAGGGGATCTCAGCAGGATCCAGATATACATGTATAATCTCAAAAAGGAGAAAAATGGTGCACAGTATCAACTCTGGCCCACCCCCTCTCCCTGGTCAGGAGGAGGAGGAGGAGGTGGCATGAATGGCGCTTCTGGAGGTGGCATGGTCCCCTCTGACTGCTGAGCTATATGAGAAAATGTGGGTTCCCTCTGATCCTCAAGAACTACTGCATGATACAAGGCGTAATAATAAGTCGCCCTCTGTCCCTGATGGACTACTGTCTGGGCCTGTGTATCTCTCTCAGCTCTCAGCCGCTCAAGCTATCTATCCATGTCTGCTAATAGTGCCTCTGCAGTAGTAACCCTAGCCTCCAAGGTTGTGATCTGAGCTCAGAGCTCCTCTCTCTCCTGCTCACACCTCGATAGAGGATCCTCATCTCTGCCAGGATCCTGCTCCTGCACTCTCTGTCTCCGCTATCTCTGCTGCTCAGGAATAAGTAACGGGCCAGCATCTCTCTATGGGGCTACAAATCGGTACCTCTGGCGTCTCTGCCCACTGTCGCTCGCACCACCAGTATCCACTGCCTCTCCACCTCCCCCCCGGTCATCACTGTCATGTCTATCATCTGGGGGAGGATGTCTGCCGCCTCTGCCTCCATCTCTGCCGCCATCATGGCCCCCATGTCTACCTAGTGCTCTATCTCTGTTGCCTCTCCCCCTGACAGGTCGATCCTCGGGATCATAATCCAGCGGCTCCTCTATACGAGGAATCATCTCCTCCAACACTGTGAATCGTGGAAATGGATGATGTAGCATCTCTGCAGCGTATCCATCTGATACTCCCGCATCCTCCACATCTAGGCGAGGGTCCCAGTCTATCGCTACCATGTTATGAATGTCCTGTATGGCAGTATCATAAGTCATGTGTGCTCCCCAGTCAGCTACCTCATCTCTGATCCGCGCATATACTTCCACGTCCTCAGTGCGGCCCTGTCGTCGGCCATACTGCCTCAGAACCCTGGTGATCAGAAAGTGCTCAATGATGTACCTGGTCCAGCCTATCAGATATCTGCTCTGACACAAAAGGGAACCTGTCGAGCATCAGATGTCCATACCTCACAATCTAGGTATGGTCGCCACACGACCTCTGTCATATCGTCGAATAAACGATGCCAGTACTCAACCTTGCCTAGGTGGGGCTATTGTAATAGACCTGCGTACATGTACACATAGGGCTGCTTCGGTGCCCTCTGCCTATCCACAATTGGTCGTGTCACCGGGATGTGCTCCCAGGCCCATACCTAAAGAATCAATATACCCACAGTCATGCTGCGGGTATGGTGGTAAACAACCTCATGAAGCTCTTGGTATATATGCGCTAATATGCAGCTCCCCCAGGCAAATCGTCGGTGGTGGATGATCATCTGCTCTACCATGCCGACCCAGCCCACCAAGAAACTATGTTGCCCTTTGTCTGGCATAAGGATGCCGCCTACCAATCCAGCTAAGTATACAGATAATCTATCATAGTGATCGACCATGTAGTCTCATGACAGGTATCTGCGATCTATACTGTCATCCTAAAAGAATCTCCGCGCAGTCCCGATCGCCACGCCAGCTCTCGACTCAAAGAATACCTCATGACCAATCATGGGCACGCACAAGATCCTCCAAACATCCTCGGGTGTCACAGTGATCTCACCGGTAGGAAGGTGGAAGGTGTTGTGCTCTGAATGCCATCTCTCGGCCAGAGCAGTCAACAACCCTCGGTTTACCCTGATCTAGGGTAAACCAATCAGTGCTCGCAATCCACAACGGATCACGATCGTCTGCTCATCATCTGATAATCGGCCAGACAATGCCAAAACTCGTGTAGGATAAGTGCCTCGAAAGGCAACTACCTTAAACTAGGCTTGATTTTTGACAAAACAGTAAAGCATCAGCATTCTATCTACACCAAAGGGCATATTCCTACTCTGCTAAGTCATTTCAAGTTCGCAGAATGCAAATAAATCAAAACAATTTGAAAACCTAAGTTTTTTACCAGATGCGATCCTGGAAATACAGGATGTGATTGTGCATACAGGATGCGATCCTAGAAAAATAGGATGCGATCCTAAATGTGGGGTACGATCCCTGAAATCTGGGATACGATTCACTGAGGG
The DNA here is from genome assembly GCA_018584345.1 of Thuja plicata. Lineage (NCBI taxonomy): Eukaryota > Viridiplantae > Streptophyta > Pinopsida > Cupressales > Cupressaceae > Thuja > Thuja plicata. The sequence continues at coordinate 202,800 of MU228091.1, read as the reverse complement.
AATCTAGTTAAAAACATAACTAGATCTAAAGAACTGGATGCGATCCAGGAAAACCCAGATGCGACGCAGAATTCGAGAAAAATCGGATGCGATGCGCGTTTTGAAGGATGCGATCCGGAATCCCGGATGCAATCCTACCTTTGACTAGCTCTAAAATACACTAAAATGCTTGAAATTCAAAATTCACAGGATAGTTTATCGAGCACTTACCGACGGTGGGTAGTCGGCTGGTCACTGGTGTCGTCAGCTCATCTCGAAATGATGTTTCCTCACGGGGACCACCATTTTCTCTACAGAACTCTCTAATTGGCTATAGTTGAATGTCAAAATGAATAGTGAAATGGTCAATTTGGAGGCTTATATGGGTCTTTTGGGACATTTAGGGTTTCCAAAACTCCTCCTGGACAACTACAAGATCATTTGTGTTCTCTTTTTTCTCAATCGGGAACCAAATCGAAGGTGCCTACACCGTTTTTCGCAGCACCATGTCATTTTGTGATAGTTTCAAAACAAATTGCAAATTTGCTTCGTTTATTCACCACATTGGTAAATGTTGCACATTTCATCATACATCTTGATCTAAACATCATTATCACTCATATTTTCACATAATTAACTTGATAATCGTGTGTTTATTTTTAAACACACCGTCTTCTACTCCACTCTTTCCGACCTTATTGCTTCCTGTGAGTGTTCTATTTTCTTCAACTAAGGGATTTTATTCTTTTCTTTCGATTTCGTTCCCAAGGGGGCATGATCACACTATCATCAATTAAAGTTTTGCTTGAAACTGCATTAACAATCACTTCGTTATCAAACAAACTAGGGGCATAATAGTTTCCTTGACTAGGTCGGATCTGTTGGATAGAAAGCTTTGGTTCTCATAAGCTGGATATCTTATGTTTCCTCATTTTATAAGATTTTTAAAGCTCCTGGCAGCGTCATACTGGCTTTTGGACGACAACCAAGTTCAGAATCAATATTATCAATTTCTAGATGACAACCAAATCCAGAATTGGTATTTTTAAAATCTTTTATTGATCTTTGGATGACAACCAAGTTCAAAATCAATTCTATTAGTTTTGTTCAATCAAGTGCGAGACTGATCTCATCAACATTTCGTTCGACAACCAAGAACACGATTCTCAACCTTTCTGAAGTCAAAATTGAAAACTTTCTTTGAATCAATGCGCTACTCGCACATCAATTCAAAGAGGGGCAAATGTAACTACCTGAATTTAGTCTGTTCCAACTATGGACTCTATTTGCCCTAAGTGTGATCATACTCTCGATTTATGTCTAAACGACCCTGTTACTGCTTGGCATAATTTTTTAAATCAATTTAATATCATAGGTGATTTTTATCACTGATTTATATTAACTATTATAGCCATACAATTCAAATCAATTTCGACCAATCAAATTAAATCAAAATCAAATATGGCTATATTATTTAATTATAAAGGAATTAAATAAATCCCTAAATCAAATACCCACTTGCAAATAACCCATTCTCCTAGCCTATTTAATTTTAATTTAAATGGCTATAGTCCCCTAATTATTAAAAAACAATTTCATTGTTTACATAATTAATTCTTATATTTCTAAATGAATTAAATAAGTTTATTTCATTTATTAATATTCCCTCAAACCCCAACCTAACCCATCTCAACCACTTCTACCCTGGGTTCTAACCCTTCTCAACCCATTCA
>MU228091.1:170499-191048 GCA_018584345.1 Thuja plicata | reverse complement strand
AGAGTGATGAGTTTCTGGACAGCATCATAGCTGAAGACCTTGAGATGGATGATCACAGCCTTGTGGAGTAGATGAGATAGATATCTGATTTTTGTTTACAGTTTTGAGTTTTTTGTTTTGCATATCAATGATTTAGCATCAAACTATATATTTTTGAATTTCAAATTTCAATATGTAACGATAATCTCAGCGATGCCGATTATTGATATGATGATGATCATATGCATATTCAGAAATCAGATATGACTATGAGATATGCAATAAGAGTTTTGAACTTTTGAACTATTTGACTCTATATTAATATGACACTGCTATTTACTTTTAGTATTAGACTTTAGTCTTTGACTCTTTAAACTTTTAATGTTCAATGTTCATAACTTCATACTTATAACTTTCCATTGTTCTTGTTTTCAACGCACTATGTTATGAATCTATGATATTTCTTAATAATTATTAAATTATATTAAAAAAAAATTTGTCGTCTCCAAGTACCCCCGTCCCCTATTTTTGAAAAAGGCGTACCGGTACCGGAGACCTCAAAGTCTCCCCGTCTCGGGGTAACACTGGAAAATAATAAAAATAGAGAGTACATAAAAAGCCAAGCATATATAAGAAAGGAGTAGTGGATTTTAATTTTTTTTGGAAAAACTTGCAAACTAGTCAATAAAGCTATGAACCGCGAGTTCTTCACGGGTTCTTAATAATGCATAGGTTTTCCCAAATATTCAATAAATAATAGATGAAAATGAAGATTAAATGAAAACCCTCACATATATAAGGAAGGAGTAGTGATTTTTTCAAAACCAGGAAAAAAAACTTGCAGGTTATTCAATAAGTTGTAATTTATTCAGAGATTCTTAATAATAATGCATAGGTTTTCTTAGTTATTCATTGATTCGATTAACAGTGGATAAAAATGAAGAGTAAATGAAAAATTTAATTAACAGTGGATAAAAATGAAGAGTAAATAAAAAACGGTGCATATGTAAGGAAATAGTGGAGTTTTTTATTTTTATTTAAAAAGGTGCAAGTTATTCAATAAACCACAAGTTCTTCTCAGGTTCTTAATAATGTATTGGTTCTCACAGTTATTCAATAAAGTGAGGGATTTCAAGACAAAACTCAATTTCCAAAAGATCTGGGCCAGCATTTCGAATGGTGAACTCTAGGTTTTTATCAGGTTTTGTCACTATGTATTGTGTTCAATGAGTGAACTAACCACACAACACACAAAAGAAGATTTCAGGGCAATTTAATAGATAAATGTTTGGATTTATTGAAAACAAGCCCATGTGAGGAAATGATTCAAAATTATAGATATGATATTGCACCACAATATAGAACTCAATTACCCAAAGCTTTTGACTGTTGGTAGATGTTGTATCACAAAAAACATTGGGTTCAGAAACTACAAAAAAATTGCTTCCAGGACCCTACAATCCATGTTTAACATTTTTTCCAGTCAGCCTAGCAAAACTTAAGTGCAATTTCACACTATGCCTTTCCAGGAAGTTGTGTCCACTGTTTGAATTAACAAATCCCTGCACTATTTATGAGTAATAAAGCAAATAACAATAAAATAAACCACGTAAACTAAGAATGGAGGCAAAAAGAAATCTGATTTTTTAATCCCCTTTTTTGGGGCAGAGAAAACTCTGTTTCTATGATATCTAATTGAGATCATAATACAATAAATGTAATATATAGTGTTTTTAAAAGAACAATACACCGATCCCAAATTCTAAGAACAAACTGAAGATATCAAACAGGTTATTCTCTAAAATTCTAATTTCCACCTTAATTTCTAATTTTCACATTTGATATTGCATAGGACATTTCAAAGGTAATGACAAGAAAGATAAATTCTCAACAAAGATATTCATTCACTGATAAATTTTGAATTATGGAAGGAGAATCAGAATACAACAATGAATCAATCAAATACAAATCCTTACTTCTCCAGATTGTTGCAGCTTTCAGTATCAAACCAATCTTAACATATGAAGAGTAACAAAAAGAATTTATACTTCTGCTATCTCCTTCCATGCAAGAACAAATTAATCTCCAACTCTTCGATTTTTCCCAACAAATTGTCCTGTAGACTGTCCCCTTTGAGAAGCGATAGAAATTATGTTTGAACTAAATAAATAAGAAATCCGATTTGGACTTAGTTCTTCCCACGTCCCAATTGGAAACCTGCTTTACCACTGTTAGAAAACTCCTCTCAAACTCAGTATTTTCTCACAAAAGGGGCAGAATGAAAATAGGAAAGAACCACATGACTAGATAAGAGATCAACACATGAAAGCGCAGTATGTTGAATGTCGTTTCCTGGGAAGTCTTCATGCCATATGGAAAGAAATGCACAGGATATAGGAAAATATCGTTCACCGTAAATATTAAAGATACTCAATTCTAATAGATCCAAGTCGTGAGAGTCCATAAAGTGCATTAAAACCTAAATGCAGGGAAAAGGGTACGAACCTGGATCAATCTCCCTGAAATATTTTTTCCGCTTCTCCAAGATTCTTCTTATATGTCACCGAAAGACGAAACAAATTGAGGCTAGCAAAGAGAAACAGTAAACGAGGCAACGGGTAAACACCACCAAGTTTCATTGCATTTTGCCCTAGCTTGGAGGGTGCATCGCGTTATAAAAGTAGGGAGCACGATATTCCTGCCATCGCCAACAAATCCAACCCCCTTGCCTTGAATTCCTTTGAGAGATACAGGTAGGAAGATGCCATCTGAAACGCTTCTGAGCATGGTATACGACTTACCTATTTCCCACTTTCACAGCATGAGACTGGTTTTCATCGGCAGTTTGAGAGCATGAAACGGGTTTTCCCTGGTACAGACACGAGTGATATGGGAAAGCCTATCGGCTAAATATAGGGCATGTCACTTTTTGTTATATGGATACTCAAAGTAATAGAAGGTAATGAATTACGACATATCTTGATTTATCATAACATTAACAGAGTTGTCCCTAAGAAAACTAAGCCCTAGAAGGACCTCCCCTTCACAGATATCCTATCCTGGTAGGTTCATTTCTTGTCTCTCCTTGAGGGATCAAATATTTTTAGAAGCATTTGGAAAGCTTAGAAACTTGTAAGACCACTCCTTTCCAATAGTAACCTTGACAATAAGATCAAAATGTATGTTTCTATTTGGTGGAACTTGAAACACAAAGGCAAAACACTTTCTCAACTACAAGGATGCTCAACTAAGAATTGGAATTGTAAGGGACTAAGAATGTTTCAGAGATATTTTGGCTAATAGTTGTCTCAAGTCTTGGTCTGTCTTCAACACAAAATTTAATATTCCCTCCACTCACTGACATACCTACTCCATTCTAAGAGATGTTCTTTCCAACCTTAACCCTCCTAAGGTTCCCCATTGTGAGCGTGATTAGTTCACTAAGGTTTTCTTAAAAAGTTGCACATAGATGGCTAATATTTCCCTTAAATGTATTTATAATTTTTTATGTCACAATAACTCTCTCTATACACATCTTAATAATTGTTGGAATATCAATTTGTCTAATATTGAATGACAAAATATACTCAATACCATATGGAGCAGCACCATGGAGCCTAAAAAGGCTACATTCAGATGGTTCCTTCTTGTGCAGAGGTTGTCATACAAGCTTTTGCACAAGGAGAATGATTACTGTAATATTTGTGGAGTATCAGACTCTATCAAGCGCATATTTTTTAATTATTATGTTGCCAAAGAAATTTGGCATACATTTTGTTCCATGTTTCATGATTGGCACAACAATATTAACTGGATTGATGGTATGACTGGTAAATTTAATCATTTTTCTAAAACTATGAAATATTTTTAGTCCATTCTTTCTATTGAGATACTTTGGAAAACCTAGAAATTAAAAAATGAAGAAAAGTTTCAAGGTATAAGTGGGCCACTTATTGAGTTTAATAAAAATCTGACTTTCCTTAATATTATGACATAGGTTACTGTAACCCTCAAGATCTCTTTAATTGAAAGTTTGAAAAGCTACTACATGATGGACTGGTGACTATCAACGCATCAATGAGTCTTTATGAACAAACATGGCTGAATAATAAAAAAGAAAATCAGCCTTTCTAGAAAGGATTACTATAGTTGGTTAAACAATACAATGAAAAATAACTAGGTATTGAGATCCATGCGCATGAAGGCAAAAATAACAACAAAAATGTCATATGAAACAACATATAGTGGTCGTTTTTATGCATTTTGGTGATGTAAAAGGATATACTTTATTATTATGATGTATCTTATATAGTGCACTATCATACTATGAGTCATTTCTTGATAGGAGTGTTTTTTTGATGTCGTGGAGGGTTTATTTAGACCTTCCTGGTCTTTTTTGAAACTATTGTAATATTTACATTCGATATCTAATATAAAAATAGATGACAAATTAAAATGAAGAACGTAAAAATTGAAATTGGCTAAAAAAGCCCATGAAAACCTTAAACATTTGTTTGTAACACTTCTTATTTTTAGTAATGTTGCTAACCCTATCTCACTCATTTTAAAAATCCTAAATTTTTTGGTAATGCTTGCATTTTAAATAATGTTTATAAATGAAAAAGGTAATTATAAACAAAGAAGCCATAGCTAGAGAACTAACATTATAAACAATGCAACCCATTTGCATATCATAGATAGCCTTAATACATTTCAATATCCAATATAAAAATGTCAATGATGCTTGAACATAAGATTTCAATTCCCATTAGAATGTTGTGTGTTTATGAATACAAATCTTGGTGTTCATAAACACTCAATTTACAAGTGAAGGATTCATGAAAAACCGCACTAGACTAACACCCACAACTTTAGAGAACATCATAATTTCAAAACAGACCAAATGAAATCTAAATACAATAACAAGAAAATAAGAAATGGAGATTGGTGTTCTTTAGCGAGGATTGAATCCTCACATGGGGTGAAGGCAATCAATTGAAACTATAGAGCTACGTGAGCTGGGTGCCCCTGAAGTTGAGGGTCCACTCCAAACAATCATAATGCAAAAGTGAATGCAAGCATGACAAAATATGGAAATGCAAACCAAACAACAATCAAATGACAACAATAACTAGTAGAACATGCATTTCCTTTTTGAGGAGAGAATGGTGTCATGCTGTCAAAAAATCACAATGTAGTCATCCCTGAAGTGGAGGGGAGACTGGTGTCCGAAGTGAGCATATTTGGGAGTAATGCACATAGTTGCAAAGACTGGAAGCAAACACCTTCTAGAGCCTAACATATCAAAGAGTCGAGAAGATGCAAGAAGGAAATGACTCAAAGTTAGAGAATTTGTTGAGGAGGCAAGAACATTCAATGGAGGAATGCTTGAGATTTGCGTACAATGTAGTGGATATAAGGGGAAGAGATGCGAAGTTAATGCCACTACAAGGAAAAGTGTAGGGTGACAATAGGAGATGAATGATTGCAAGTTGGATTGAAGGGTGGTAAAGTTGTGGCATGTCATGTAGCCACAAGGTCCACTTCAGATGTTGTGTCATGTAGTTTGTGAAGTTGGGATTGCACACATATCGATTGCCACATCAAATTGACAATTTTTTTATGTCTTAAATAAATCAACACTTAACACGTGACATATATGCATTTAAAAAAAATTAATTTAAAGACCATATTTCTTACATAACTATTTAAAAAATATTTCAAAGGCCCTTGTAACACTCCACATAACTAGCGTGTATCCAAACATTAGAAACTTAAATTTTATCGAAGAGGGTTAACAAAAGAAGACTAAGTCCCTCGTTGGTAAGGTTTGAGTTTATGATGGTTGTATAAACCTCTCCTCTACTCTATCTTATAATTATAATTATGAATTGTTTGATTTTGTTACCCTCATTATCGGCAACATCTACCCAACACTTGTGTTTGCACCCATCATCCATGATGCCTCATGTAAATGTGTTGTTAAGATCAATGCAAAATGGTAAGCTACATTCTCCAAAGTTTTGTTGATCATCCTTACGACCTGCAACAACACGTGCAATGATGAAATAATAAACAATGGTTAGGAGAAAGAACCAATCGATATTTCATATAATGAATGTACACATGTAATTTTATTGTTAAGATAAATGCAAAATGGTAATCTACGTTGTTCAATATCAAACAAGAATGAAAAAATAAATTTAATTGAGGGTCAACAATTGGCATCTCGCTATAAACGCCCATTTAACTGAAGTTAAGTAGGAGTCATGGATGATGGAAATTGTCACGGGCTTAGAGTGAACTTGTGCGACATTGGCTAAAAGTCTACACAATACAACTCAATACAACTGCATAACTAATCCCAGACTACGCCTAACTAATTGCTTATTGAATCAGACCAGTTGCACATATACTTCAAAGACATAAAGACTCAATAAACGCAATACATAGACATTAAATCAAGAACACCAAGATAGGGTAACACAGCTCTTCAACATTATGAATGACAATTTACAACTCAAAGCTAACATATGTTTTAGCTCCAGGTCGGCACTGTCGATACTGCCTGAATTGACTTACTCAAGTAAATGCTTACAATGAATACCCTTAGGGATCACTATGCTAGTCTTCAACCCTTAGACTCCACAAGAAACCCTTCTATACACAAGTCGCATAAACAGTGAAATTTTATTACAATGCTTGCCTTGACAGAACTACTATATACACAATAACCAAGAAGCTCTTGCTATGATGGATATTGATTACAGACTTCTTCTCTCTGTCTCTGTCTAACTTTAAAGCTTAAGGGATCCGACCTTTTATAGAACCAACTTTGATTGCATTGCTAGATCACATTGTTGGATCTCACCAAGCGTTGAGGCCCATCGAACGATTCTCCATCCGCATTGAAGGCTCAATCCGAGTCATTGAGGATTCACCCAATCAAAGACTCAGCTCGCCTTCCAACTCATCCATTTGTTGCAACCCAAGGGAACATCCTCCGCATTGCACGAGGAATCTTCACAAAGGTCTTCAACCACTAGATTTCCAAATCGCATCCATCCATCGACTAACTTGCATAAACATTGGATTCTCCGCTTTAACTCATATCCATTATTAGATCTGAATATATTGCAACAATGCCTTTTAGGGTCATTTCACACCCAATCCGTTTAGCAAATTCCCACTGTCAAGCTCAAGAGTTCACTTTTGGCCTTCAACAAAGGCTGCCCATTTCACAGTCACTACATTCTCCCCCACTCAGATCATGGCGATGCCCTCGACGCCGATATGCCAGCACCTTACAAACACATGGGAGTTGATGCACCACAAATCACTTTGTCTCCAAAGAGTTCCCCAACTCGAGGAACTACATGACCTTCTCCTCGTCTCTCCACAAGGTCTCGCCACGTTCCCAACTTGTTGCTTCAAGATCCGTTCCTTTCCATACTACCAAAAACTCACAAAAAACTTTATTCCCATAGGTTCTTGAATGCATAGCTTTCACCAGAGCAACTCACCGATCGGGGTTGTCCATCACATTTGCTAGACTTCGAGTAGGAACTTTGCGTACCAAATATTCCTCATCTGCACAATGCGAACACAGCTGTGAAACATGGAAGACTGGATGAACGTGGAGATGCATGGGTAAATTTGACTTGTACGCCATTGGTCCAACTTTCTTCATGACCTCAAATGGGCCATCCCATTTTCGCACTAAGGATGTGCTCAACCCTTTTTGTGCCTTAAACTGAATTGGGTCCATGCGTAGCAACACCTTGTTGCCAACCTGAAAGTCCACCTTCTCGCGATGTAAGTCTACAAACCTCTTCATTCGATCTGCTGCTTGGGTGAGGTGATACCTTGCCAAATCAACCTTTTCATTCCAACTCGATACCAGCCCGACCACATCAACATTGGGTCCATTGTAACCCTTCATCACCGTATGAGGCGTAAGCGGTTGTTGCCTAGTAGCCAACTCAAATGGGGAAAACTTGGTTGATCCACTTTTCTGCATATTGTAGCTGAACTGGGCCGCATCAAGCAACTTAGGCCAGTTGCTATGATTGGTTGTCACAAAGTGACACAGATAATCCTCCAGCACCACATTGATGCGCTCAGTCTGCCCTCCGTTTGGGGATGGTAGCTTGTGCTCATCAATAGCCACGTGCCAATCAACTTGAATAGCTCACTCCAAAACTTCGACGTGAACCTTGGATCTCTGTCAAATACAATATTGAGGGGCACTCCCCAATTTTTTACTATGTTCTTGAAAAAGTACTCGGTTGCTAGCTCTGCACTGCAAGGTTGCGCACAAGGCACAAAGATTGCATACTTGCTGAACCTATTCATGACAACTACAATGCTGGAGAACCCACCAACATTTGACAGTTGTGTGATGAAGTCCATGCTTACGCTTGCCCAAGGCCGCACTGGCACTGGAAGAGGTTGTAGTAATCCTGCTGGCTACAAGTTCACCGATTTATCTTGTTGACATGTGAGGCAAGTCCTCACATATAATTCAACATAATCACGCAAATTAGGCCAGTAGAACCCTCTCTCTAACAATGTAGTGGTGCGCTTCTGATATGGGTGCCCAACCCAGATCGAGTCGTGACACTCGTGCAAAAACTCCTTTCGCAACTCCTTCCATTTAGGAACATAAAGTCTGCTCTTTGCATAATACAATAACCCTTCCTTCATGGCAAACCTCTTCATCCTCCCAGCTTGGACTTGAAGAACCACTTGATACGCTTGAGAATAATTTTGTAGGCCTTCTTGGATCCAATCCAGAACATCTTCAGCAATGGCTACTTGGATGGATGACTCCTCCAAGTTCTCCAAGGCACCGAGTTGAGCCTTCCTACTTAATGCATCCACAACAACATTAAGCTTTCCTGGGTTATATACAAGCTCGAAATCGAACTCAGCAAGGAACTCTTGCCATCTTGCTTGCTTAGGCGTGAGCTTCGCCTGAGTCTTAAAATAAGTAGAACTTATATTGTCAGTTTTCACTGCAAATGGAGCTCCCAGCAAGTAATGCCTCCATACTTTTAAGCAATGCACTATCGCTGTCATTTCTTTTTCATGGGCTGAGTAGTTCCTTTCCTGATAATTCAACTTCCTTGATTTGTATGCAACGAGGTGACCATGCTGCATCAAAATGCCCCCAATAGTGTAATCGGATGCATCGGTCTGAACTTCAAAGGGCTCATTATATCTGGGTAGAGAAAGTACTGGCTCAGCAGTCAACTTCTCCTTAAGCAATTCAAAAGCATCTTGCTGCTTCTGGCCCCATTTCCAACTTCTATCTTTTTTAAGCAAATTCGTGAGACAACTCGCAATTTTTGAATAGCTCACCACAAACTTACGATAGTAATTAGCTAAACCTAGAAATTGGCATACCTCATGGATGTTCTTTAATGGTTCCCATTCTTGAATTGCAATCAACTTTTCTGGATCGGGCCTGATCATGCTGTGTCTAACAACATGGCCCAAGAACTACACTTCCTCTTGTGCAAACACACATTTCTCTTTCTGTACAAAGAGCCCATGGGTCCGCAGTAGAGAAAATACTTCGATGATCTGCTCCTTATGCTTAGCCAATGTCTTGCTGTAAATCAAGATGTCATCCAGGTAGACTACAACACAGCAATCCAACAAAGGTCGAAAGATATCATTCATCAAAGTGCTAAAGGTAGCTGGGGCGTTGGTCAAGCCGAAAGACATGACCAAAAACTCATATGATCCGTAACGACTCATTATGGCAGTCTTCTCTTCATCACCCACAGCAATACAGATTTGGTAATAACCTTGCCTCAGATCAAGCTTGGTGAAGTATCGTGCCTCCACAAGCCGATCGAAGCTATATGCGATAAGAGGCAGTGGATACTTGTTCTTGATAGTTAATTTGTTGAGAGCTCGATAGTCGACACAAAGCTGAAGTGATCTGTCTTTCTTTCGCTAGAACAACACCAGGGCCGCATAAGGTGAGTGAGATGGCCGCAGATAACCAGCCTCTGCGAGCTCACTTAACTGTCTTTTTAACTTGGCCATTTCAGGCCTAAAAAGACGGTAAGGAGCTCGAGCAAGTGGTCTAGCTCTGATCTCTAGCTCAATTGCATGATCAACATAACACCTCGGTGGTAACACTGCTGGAAGATGATCTGGCATCATATCAATGAAGTTATCCATGACCTCTTGCACCACTGTGGGATTTGAGGACTCAGAGGGTTCCCCTTTATCCCAATCAGCGAGCAAGGTAGCTAAGAACAACTAGCCTTTACCTTTCCTTGCTACTCTTTTTAAACTCAATGCACTCAAGACTCAGTTAGAGTCATCGTAGCGCACTGTTGGAACAATGTAGGGCTGTGTCAGATCCAACATCAGTATACAATCCAAATGAGGGGCAACAACCACCGCTGCTTGCCTTAAGAACTCTTGCCCAAGTATCAGTTCAAATTCTTTCATATCAATTGCAACAAGATTAATAGGGGCTTGCTAAGACCCAACTTGCATAATAACATTCTTGATATCCCCACTTACTTTTTGTGCTAGAGCACTCACAACCTTAAAGCTAGACTAAGTAGGATCCATTTTTAAACCTAAGGATTTTGCTATACTTACAAACATGTAGTTATGAGTTGCGCTGAAATCGATCACATACAAGACTTTCTTGCCTCTAAAGAACATCTCCAAATAGCATAGATCATGGTGGCTTGCAATACATGGATTCCCTTTTTGCTTGACAACATCTTGCATGACGTTCAATAGTTGCAACGTGCCCATTTTCAGAATCTTGGCAGTGTCAGACAAGATCGAGTTAACTCGACCTCTGTCTAGACACTCCCGAGCCCAATGATAAGGTCGATTGCATATGAAAAAATTCTTTTCTCTTTCTAGCTTTTTGTCCTTCACAGGGGTTGGATTCTTGCCTTTCTTTGAGCCGTTCCCATTGTTGAATTTTGACTTGCTCTTCGGATCTGCTGCCTTCTGGTATGGGGGACGCCAATCACCTTTCAGCCTAAAGGATTTGCGGCGATCTCCTGCATCAGATCTCGCCCCACCAAAACCTCTAGCGACATCACCTTTATAATCCAGCAGATCGTCGGCCACAGTCACCGCCTTTGCAAGCGTTTGAATCTTTTGGCGCCGCAACTCCTTAGCAGCCCAAGGTTGGAGGTTGCACATGAATACATACAACTTTTTAAAGTCATTTAGTTTAACACATTCAAGATCTAAGACTTGGAAAGCTCGGACATAGTCTCGTACCTTTTCGGAATGCTTTAGTTCATCGAAGCGGGCTCGGATGACCCAATCCGAGTTGCCTGGGTGGAATTGATCTTGGAGAGCAGCCTTCAGCTCGGGCCAAGACTTCATTGACCGCACAGTTTTACCAGCTCTTTCGTCGGCTAAATGGGTACGCCACCACAACTTTGCACTGTCAGTGAAGCACGCCATCACTTTCTTTACTTGTGCTTCATCAGTTACCTTAGACGCGCTAGACAAGAACTCTTCAACATCCCAGAGGAAGTTGTCAAGCGTTTTGTCACCATGATCCCCATCATAGGAGCCGACGAGCATCGAAGTCTTCGAGCTATGTGAGCCACTTTGCACTAACAGAGAGTTGTGCAACGCTTGTCCATCACGCAAGAACTTCGCCTCTTCGCGCAGAATTTCAAGAGAATCTCGCAACTTAGTCAAATCGTCTTGTATGTCGACATAGCTGACTTCAAGATTCACAACTCGGTTATCCAACTCGGGCACTTCAAGTTCACCAATGCGTTGTTCCAGCTCTTGCAGTCATTCTTTGGTGCGAGGTTGGTGAGTGGCCGAGCCACGTCCCATTCGTACGCCATCATAGATCTGTTGATTCAGAACCGCATCCCCAGTACTTCCATGAAATCTTTACTTTCTTGAAACCTTCAAGATCTTTAGTAGTATAGCACGTTGCTGAATCAGATGGCTCTGATACCACCTGTCATGGGCTCAGAGTGAACTCGTGCGACACTGGCTAAAAGTCTACACAATGCAACTCAATACAATTGCAAAACTAATCCCACACTACGCCTAACTAATTGCCTACTGAATCAGACTAGTCGCGCATATACTTCAAAGACATAAAGATTCAATAAACACAATACACAAACATTAAATCAAAAACACCAAGATAGGGTAACACAACTCTTCGACATTATGAATGACAATTTACAACTCAAAGCTAACATATGTTTCAGCTCTAGGTCAGCACCACTGATACTGCCTGAACTGACTTACTCAAGTAAATGCTTACAATGAATACCCTTATGGATCACTATGCTAGTCTACAACCCTTAGACTCCACAAGAAACCCTTCTATGCACAAGTCGCATAAACAGTGAACTTTTATTACAATGCTTGCCTTGACAGAACTACTCTATACACAATAACCAAGAAGCTCTCGCTATGATGGATATTGATTACAGACTTCTCTTTGTCTCTGTCTAACTTTAAAGCTTAAGACATCCGACCTTTTATGGAACCAACTTTGATTGCATTGCTAGATCACACCGTTGGATCTCAGTAAACGCTGAGGCCCATCGAATGATTCTCCATCCGCGTTGAAGGCTCGATTCGAGTCATTAAGGATTCACCCAATCAAAGACTCAGCTCGCCTTCCAGCTCATCCGTTTGTTGCAGCCCAAGGGAACATCCCCTGCATTGCACTGGGAATCTTCACAAAGGTCTTCAACCACTAGATTTCTAAATTTCTAAATCGCACCTATCCTTCGACTAACTTGCACAAACATTAGATTCTCCGCTTTAACTCATATCCATCGTTAGATCATAATATATTGCAACAGTACCTTTTAAGGTCATTTCACACCCAATCCATTTAGGGTCATTTCGCACCCAATCCATTTAACACTGTGAAGCTCAAGAGTTCACTTTTGGCCTTCAACAAAGCGTGCCCATTTCACCGTCACTAGAGGCATGACGATGACTTTCTCCTAATTCATATCTCGGAGCAAGAAAACAGGGCCATTCACTACGACTGGAAACACAGATTGAATGGATTGCATATCTTGCTTTCGCTCAGTTTATGACACTAGGGTTTCTCTCTTTTCTCGACCTGCATCGCTGGTGTCTCATCTTCCTTCCATTTCCCTACATTCAATCGCTTTGACAACGCCTGATTATCATTTTGCCATTGTTAGAAATCAACCAACATTCCTTATTTCGTCAAAATTTTCATGGCGTATATCATGTGAACCCATAGCCACGAAGCAGTCACATTTAAACCCACAAGTACAAGAAAAGAGACAGCGCCGCCATAATGCCATGAAACACTTCTTGCTCCAGGAATGCTGTTTTTCTTCCTCTGAAATCACAAAACTGATAAGCAAAGACCCCAGCCTCTTCAGAAGAAAATCCATAGATAGAGCCCATCAGGTACTTCATATGTTCAAAGACTGTGGATTCACTGGAGATCAGGTAAGAAAAACCATTCTCAGATTCCCAAATATTCTTACTCGCTCGTCCATCTATTTGAAGCGTACAATTGAATACTTGAGAACATTAGGGATAGGTGAAGAAGATGTGAACTATATCGTCTCGGACCATCCCAGAATTCTTAATGACAGTTTGGATAGAACTCTTGCTCCGAAAATGTTGCTCCTGACCAAGTTTTTTGGGTCAAAGGATACCCTATTGAAGGCTCTTAGGAGGTCACCCGGGATCGCATCCTGTGATGTTGAACTAGTGAATAATAAATTGAAGATTTTGGAAAACGCAGGCCTCCGAGAGCATGAGATTAAACGAATTCTTGAAAAGGATCCTCGATTCCTTTGTGCCTCTGTAGGTAAGATAGAGAAGAACATGAAGTTCTTGACATGTACTCTAGGGTTAAAACCAAATGTTGTGGTTAAACATCCCGTATTAGTAAACTTAAGTGTAGAGAAAAGGTTGAGGCCACGGTATAAGGTGTTTCAGCATCTAAATTCTAAGTTTCTGATTTCATGTCTGCGAATGAGTGAGGAAGTTTTCACTCAAAGGTTTCTGTCCGGCAGTCCTGAGCTCAAAATGTTATATGAAAAATACAAGGGCAATACGGTGGATGTTGAAGTACCTGAACTTTTAACAACTCACCAAAGATAGCTTGGAATTGAACAGTGATTTGCAATGCATCAGGTAGCGTTTCTAAGTTATGTTTTATTGGCCTTACTTAGGAATATGCTTATATCCACTAAATCTACACTTTCCTGCAATCCATTTTTTTTCCCTTTAATTCTGAAGAATTTTATTGTTCTACCCTGAATTCAAACAGAACATTTATGTACGGTCATGTATTAAAGCTAAATTAAATTAAGTTCTATTATGAACGATTCTTTACATTTGATGTAGGAACCATTGAATGTTCCTCAAAGATTTACCAGGTTCAATCTTGAATTGGCATTTTTTTAGCGGATTCAACAAGATTACATAGATAATCAGCATCTCTGTCTCTAAGCAGATTACAGTCATTTGAATGAACTCATACCTAGTCTTGAAGTTTCTTTTGGCTAAGCTGTCACAAAAGGGGAATACATTCTGCCAAAATTTTCATGAATCAAAACTGATCCAATGTCATATTCGAGATTTAAAATTTGGTAGATGATATCACACACCATCATCCTCACCAATTCAACTTGGCCTCTTAGAGTAATTGGATGTTCTTTCTACTATCATATCTATGTTCAGAATGCAATCATCAATGACCATGTTCTCAATGCAGTCCTCAACATTGATATCTACAGTTAGTAGTCCAAGAAGCAGATCGAGGCAAACTATTGTGAATACAATCATCAACATTGATGTTTAAAATGAGTATTTACTTTAAACTACAATACTCAAATTGGATATGATATTGTATAACTACATTGTTTATTTGTACAATAAACTGTTTTGTATTGTAGTATTTTTGTGAAGGGAAAAAGCAATATGATTTGTAAATGGAAATAGCTCAGTGGCATTGATTATAATCTCTTGAATCAAGAGAGGGTTTTGAATCCCTACTTATCATGATGTTTATCACACTAACATATTATAAGTTACTTGGTGTACAGACACGGATCTTTTATTTGCAAGTATATAATTATACCCATGGTACATGAACAAAAAGAGATAATATCTTGTTTGTAGATAGGCTAGTTTACATGCAGTAAACAGTTTCAGTATTATACTTGCTTTATGAGCAACTACAAACATACTTTTCAGGTCTGATCGCTGTGTTGCAGACACTATTCTTCATAATTGAAGTTTATTTTCCCAGTTTACAAGAGGAAGCAGGAATAATTATATCTAGAAAAAATGAGATATATGTAGCTGATCTGGGCTCCATTATGTCATATCGGTCCTCCAAGGGATTCAATCTGAGTAGTCATCTTACTGAAACTAATTTGTACAAGCTCACTCTGGAAGGAAACAACTTGCCAAGTACATTTTGGGAGATTGAGGCTTTGAACCCAACATTTAACAAATTGCTTCTCTCAACCAAGCCATTAAATAACTAGTTCCTTAAGATGATTAAGACCTCTTTTATTGAACAATTTTCAATCTAAAATTGTAAAGACTTTAAGGTTCCGTATGGTCTGAATCTCTGATTTTCATAAACTATAAAAGTAAAAAACAACTGCTTACACAATATAGATTCAAGAAAAGAAACATTCACTTAGAGTGAACTCCAAATTTCTTATAGATCATTCAAACATTCAACAGTGCTTACACAGATTCACTAGAAGCTACAAATTCTGGAACTGATTTATTCATGGAAAACTGACATAAATCTCTTAACAGCAGCAGTTGGGCTTACAGAACATAGAGTCTCTTAACAACAGCAGCTTGAGGCTTCAGATTTTCACAGAACTCAGTATAGAGTTTGAAATACAACAGCAGAGGTGATCTGTGGGGGTTTCATCCCTTCACCCAGACGTGCTCAACAATAATAATAATATTCAGCATACCCAAAGAATATAGAAGTCTTCTATATATACCCACTTGGGTGGTTCATTAACTTGCAGTGCAAGGCAAGCAAACAATCTGATTTGGCCCCTTTCTAGAAGTCGATAGAAGACACAAAAAATCCAATCCTTTTTAGGAAGTCGGTTATACTAGTATAATCTAAAATGAAAATCTGAATTGTCCACAAGAATACAAAGCTTGCACAGTTAGCTACAATATTGATTTTTTTTTAGATCTTTTTGCAAGAAGATAACTTGCACAGTTGCCATTAATCTGATATTTCTCTTATCTCTTTGCAAGGAAACAAAACTTGCACAGTTGGTAGCCAGCGTTGCCGTCTAGACTAGGTGGCCTCAATTTCATGGATTCATCACAGTCCTCCCATCCCCTAATTGCTTGACCTTGAGCAATTTCAGGTTGGGGTGTTCAAAGATTTCAATTCCTTCCCAAGTTTTATCTTCCGGTGATCAAGTATTCTTGAATAGCTTTGTTACATAATCACTTCTCCCTTACATCCAAAATAGATTCAGGTTCAAGGATTAGTTTTCCTTAAGAGTCCCATGGGGGGAGCTCCATGGACAGGTTGATCTGGTGCCCAAGGGCTTTATTTAAGTACAGAACATGGAAGGTATTGTGAATCCTACTGTTGGGAGATAATTCTAACTTATAAGCAACCTGTTCCAACTTTCTAATCATCCGGTAAGGACCATAAAAGCATGGTTTTATCTTCTCTTTTCTGCTTCCCTTCATAGACGATTGTCTAAAAGGCTGTAACCTCAAAAATACCAAATCAATGCCTGGATCCCAAATTAATCTCAAACCTTGGTATGTCTTCCCTTGTACATCTCTTTTAAGCTTCCGTTGCTCCACTTTGATAAAAACATCACTATGCCTTGAATTGTGAAAGAACACGTTATGATCCCCATGAAGCACCGTACCAAACATACCAATGCCAGGATCCCAAACCATTCTATCTCCCATGCTGAAAGTGAGGAGATAGATGTATCTCACCATACCACCAACACCAAATGTTATTTGCACCTGTATGCCCGTTTGAATATCAGGATCCATATCAATCTTAGTAATATGGTTCCACCGGTTCGCTGTGCCACTCTGATATAACTACCATCAATCTACAACAACTAGAGAAGCACTCCATCCCTAATGCAAATCCCTGGATCCCAAGTCATTGCACTATCACACTCCCTCAAATGGAAGAGATAGTTGATGCCAACTATCCATTTGAGTGAATCTGCAAAAATATGACGAATGTCCATCAAAGGTGCAAAGAAGAATATATCAAACCATAATAGACCACTATTATAATTCTAAACAACATCAAACAAGCTGAAACTTATACCACTAATGGTGTAATAAATGCCTCTAATGTTGTGTGCTGCTAGACCCTCGTCACCATGCCAATATTTGACATTGTAGTAATCATCCCAATCATCCCAATCTATCCCAAAACTGCTGTCATCAAATTACAATCTGAAACTTTTGTAACCAACAATGTAGGATAGCCTCCTAATAACAATGATTGAATTGGAACTCAACAAGTTTTGACTGGAATACTTCTACTCTCATGACCATCTCCATAAATTGGAGCATAGATTTGTTGGAACTCACCATATCCAAGCATATACCAACCCAAAGCAAGTGACTCCATGACATATGTCTTAGATCCTAATGTTAGGCTTGCTCCACCAGGGAATCACCAACATGGTGGGGTTGTTGTCTGCACACCATTGATCTCCTCGAGCTCTTCATACATAGCTAAAGGCCTAATCACATCTGAGTCACCCATGTCTCCATCTCTACATGTAGGCATGACCGTAGTGGTTGATCCTCAAGGTGTGTGCTCAACTACCCCATCCATGTCCATGACTCGAGCCTTCAAATGGCTCTTTTAAAGTGACTCATGATCTCCATGATACAAGCTGTATGTATACTCAGTAATTTCAGAATCATACCTATTCTCAAGCCCATGCAAATTTGAAAGCTCCTCGCTCTTGTCCATCATAAGGGGTTCTCCACTCAAACCATGAGTACCACTCATCTTTAAATGTTATGGCAGCCATAGAAGATTGGATTTCTGCTATGGATGATGATGCTTGAGCCAAGCTCAATTCTTCACAAACCTCACAAATCTGAATTTTTGATTCTTGAAGGGCCATCGAGTGTTCTTCAAAGACTCATGGGTAACCTTAAGCTCATCAGTAAGCTTATCTACCTCCACTTCTTTCCCTTTTAGCGCATCAAGAGAGATCTCACCAATTTTGAAAAGCTGATCTCTATCAGAAAGTAGTTGTACATAACCAGTCTTTGTTATCACTATTGCTTCTCTAAGTGCCTGCAAATCTAAAAGGGAAAGTTCTTCACCAAGGTACATATGTATCCTTGAAGACCTCCAATACATTTTTTCCATCAGCTTATGGGTGTAACTATTTGCCATACTGGCACACCCATGTATTGTATCTGTACCCGTTCCCGTACCCTTACCAAAAACTTAGGAAATATTTAACAGAGGGACATTGGTTCTCTCTAAGAGTTTGCTTGGTCCAGAGGTTATGAGAGATACCTTAAAACCTCTTGAAGAGATTCACCTTCCAAACCAAAATCTATACTAGCACTTGCACCAAAAGGAGGTGCAACAATTACGCTAATAGAAAGCTATGTGTAAGCTAGCCATTTAGAGAGTATAATTTGACATGTATATAAAAGATATATTAGTTTAATTTACCATTTAAAAAATGGTTGTATTATATATTTGATTATAATCAGTTGAAGGAATAATTTGTAACAAATTCATTTTTTAAATCAATCAGATTTCCACAATCCATTGAATTTAGAGCTGAATTTCTGGCTTTGATTGTGTATGTTTTTTAGCATCAACGTTTCGGATCACACTTCGTGATCCATCATCTTATTTTTACTTTTCCTTATTGCTCTCTGCTCTCTTTTCCTTATTGCTCTCTGCTCTCACATCCTAATGATGGATCACGGAGTGTGATCTGAAACGTTGATGCTAAAAAACATACACAATCAAAGCCAAAAATTTAGCTCTAAATTCATTTTTATTTGCAATTCAATCCACAATTTCCTACACATTGGAACAAAACATTATTGGACTTATATGGAAAAGTTGTGCGTGGTCTTATATCAAAGGTATATATAATAGATAAATTAAGGTTAGTTTTTGTCAATCAAAGGATATAAAGAGAAGAAAAAATATGGGTAAAGTGGATGAATTCTTGGTGCATCGATACATGCTTAGTATGCACAAATCTATCATGAATGTGTGAATTTATTAGATTAGAAATAGTTTTTGTAAAGCTTATGAGATGCTGGTTCGGGTTCGGGTTCAAGTTCAGGTTCGAAGAACCGATTTGCCTGTACGACAAAATTTTGAAAAGGTGTTTGGGTTCGTTAGTACACACACACACACACATATATGAAGCCTAGAAGCATGAGTTAAAATTAGAATGTCACATAGTATCATAAAATATTAAAAACATTTAAACACCATAAACTTGTAATCATAGCATCAACATCATGAATCATGATCATACCATCATAGCATCATATTGACATATACTCAAGTTCACATCAAAGATTCAAAACATTAAAATGGCAAGTGATAAATCATAACATCAAATTCAAGTATCGTTGTTTCAAGTTCAACTAATGGATTAAAAATCTATTAATAGTCTTCTTCTTCTACATTGGCATTAGTTGACTCACAAACATAGCTAAGGCTGATGGGATCAGTTGTAGCAATAACATTATTGGTGTCAAGATCTTCAAATTCATCAAGTGCAAGTTGAGAAGTGGAAGCGAACATAAGCCTTTAGAATCCACTTTTTAGGGTTGTGGATGTTGTTATATGGAGCCTAATCAGACTCGGAGGTTAATTTTCCCCCCTTTTATTAGCGTAGTTTCCCCCCCCCCAGATTTTTCAATAGGGGTTTGGGGGCAGCGCCCCAAGATGGGTGAAGGGGCAACAGCCCTTTCAGGGTTAAGGGGCAGCGCCCCGCAAAGCCAAAAACAACTTTTATTATTGTACAAAGGCACCAGGAGTTATTTTTCTATTCGCCGACATATTCTAACCCTAACAATGGATGTCAAAAAATAATTAAATTTGCCAAAAAAACCAACTTGGCCACTGACTTTGACCGTCCGCGGGACCAATTTCACTGGTGGTTCGATGTTTTCCAGCCTGGTCTGCCTGGGTCCGAACTAGGCGTGGTCTGGTTCGAACCACCCACCTGTGGGCGGGACACTGTCCGGACCCACAGGCGGACCAGACCAGAACCACAAACCAATTCGTACCGTGGTTGGGCCGGGGGCCCTTAGGGGCGAGCTGGACATCCTAGAATGAAAATAATAGATTGAAAGTTTTTACACAAAAGGTTGCATTAAATTTTTTATAATGTTTGAAAACAATGTCAATTTGAGTTCTATTGTGACCTTGGAAAAATTGTTTGTATTATAATGATTGTTGTGAACTTTTGTTATGGAAATATGGCATTTGAATGCGATGAATAGATAGGTATGTCGATGCATAGATAGATTTTTACATAACATGT